>JADRCD010231030.1:0-24204 GCA_019843815.1 Montemys delectorum
TGGTCTCTGGGAAGAGTTGGGGTACAAAAGGGAAACCAGAATGTGATTTAATTCTATTTACTTAAAATATGTTTTTAAATGTTAACAAATTCAGATAAATTGAAATCATGTATCTTTTCTCATCATAATGCAATAAAACTTAAATCAATTAAAAAATCATCCTATATTCTTTTGGAAAAAATAGAAGAAATGAAAAAAAACTGATAAGCTTGAACAATATATGAAAAGGAGAAATGGTTTCCTCACAGAGGGGAGTGTATTTGGTGATCAGTAGTCTGGAGTGTTTGGATTTCATATGAACTAGTCCATGGAGAGAAAGAAGCAGGTGGTATTCAGTACATGCAGGGAGCCGGTGCTGATGAGGCTGATGATGTTGTGAGTACAAACAGGTATCACATAGACAGCCATGCAATGCTGGGCACACACACTTCAGATAATGGTGAGAACCAGTTAAGCAAAGGTTCTGGGTGTTGGGCAGAAAATGGTAAAGGGAGTGTCAGAGAAGACAACAAAGAGGACTGAGAAGAAAATGGAGCCGTTGGGCCATTCTAATCAATGAAAAATTCTTTTTACTGTAGAAGATTTAGATGCACTAGAAGAAGAATTAAGCCCACTGGAGTTAGAAGAATAGCACAAATTCAACATGAGTCGAAACGAACATTAACCTTTTCCCCACCAAGAATGAACAGAATGCTTCTGTCTTATGCCAGTTGTTGGGCATAATGCTCTCCTCCAAAACAGAAATCATTTCCCTAGGTTTTCCTTCTTGACTCTGAATACATCTCATAATAAGCCCAGGGTAGTTCATGGTCAATTAAAAATGGTCATAACAGAAAATTACTGATTGTTGTGATTGCCAGTCATTGAAGACTATAACTGCTTTTCTGGCTTTTGGTTTTCAGTAGGCACGTGTTGTTAGCCAGGAACAACATACATGTATATGAAAATTCCATTTTAATATTCTTTTCTTTTAGTTTTATAACTCATTGAGTCCAGTTGGTGCTACCCATAAGCACACATGTGTGGAGTCATTCACTAGAGCATGGGCAACCTGTCAGTGACCACAATGGCCATACCCCTGAAGAAAAATTACTCCACTTCCCCAGCAGCCATTTAACTTCCACTAGCTCCTTGGCTAGAAAAGGAATCCAATTAAGCCCTCTCTGATTCATTAATGCCAAAAGAGTCAACTCACTTTTGACAAAAGCAAAGTTAATTAATTCAAGGCAATAGTGGTTTTCAACAAATAGTTCTAGAACAATTGGACACTCACATGAAAAAAAATCTACACACAGACTTTATGCTAAAGAAAATTAACTCAAACCCTTCAGATATTGAAGTCAGCCTGAACTACTCTAATGAGTTCCAGGCCACCCTAAACTGCACAGCAAAATTCTGTATTTATTTTAATTATAATTGTTATGACTTCTAGAATAAAGTATAAGAGGAAAACAGAGCAATACGAAGTTTTCATGTCAATGAATTTTTTTGTTGTTGTTGGATATTTAATAATTCTATTGTTTTTATTATGACTGGGCCAACCTCCCCAATAATCGAGACAGAGGCCTATCTGTTTCTTTAATCAGCTTTAGCACAATTACTGGGCAATTGTCCCTAAACTATGTTAGACTGGCTATTTCCCAGCTGTGTTCCCCTGGTTTCTTGCCAATAGCCACCCTTTATGTGCTAGATTCACTCCATCAGGCCATGGTTCTTCATTCTCTCTTTCTCTCTCTCCCACTCCCCAGCCTCATGGTCCTTACCTGTGTCTCACAGCCCAATAACTGAAGCCCTACCTATATATATTCTCCCCAGGAATTGGCTGTCAACCACTTTTATTTAACCAGTCAGAGAAGTTGGCAAAAGTTTACACAATATCATTTGTTGTACATGAGAATGTGCTCATTGGGACTACAACTATATCTTAGGGGCCAGTATTTAGCATTTGAATATATAGCAGCACCAGACCAACACCCAACAATTTTTAGTACAATGAAAGTACAATGAAAAAAATCAAACGGACTTTGTTGAAATTACAAACTTCTCCATAAATCTACTGTTTTGAGAGTTATTTCTGTTGTGACAAAATGCATGAGAAAATCAAGTTTCAAACTGAGAAAGAAATATTTCATTTGTCTTATGGTTTCAGAGGTCTCAGCTAGCAGTTGATTGGGTGCCATTCAGGGGCCAGCATGAGACAACAACACAATAGGAAGTGCGTAGTAGATAGGAACTGCTCACCTCATAACAGCTGGGAAGCAGAGAGGAGCAAGGAGCTGAAGCCCCAAAAACTAACTTCCTTCTGATAGGCCATACTATGTGAAGCCCCCACTCCTTATCCCAGCAGCTTAACCATACATGGACTCTAGGGGACATTTAAAATCCAAGAAGAATACCCAACACACAGGGAGAAACTCTTGTGCAATGCATAATTGATAAAAAGCCTTGTGTCTAAACCACATTGGGAATTCCTAAAATACGGCATAATTAATACAATGTTGCAAGTGTTTCAGATGGGCAAAACAAGCTGAACACGTGTAAACACGTGTATTGAAATAAAATGTCACAAGTATTTCAGATGAGCAAGAGAACTGAACAGGCATAAGCTCATGAAAAATTGCACACACACACACACACCACCACCACCACCACCACCCCCCACATCATTAAGAAAACTAAAACCAATCTTAAGGTGTCACAACATATCTCTAAGAAATGACAAAATTCCAAATACTGAGACCATCAAGTGCTACACTTGACATGAAGCAACTGTTCTCTTTACTGCTGGAAATGAAAAATGGGATGCTAGTCAGCAGCAAGAAGAAACAAAATGTCAAGCCTTGAGAAGTGGAAAATCCTTCAAGGCACTAAGTGAAAGAAGCCAAGCTGTAAAGGACTCATGGCGTATGATTACAATCATACTCCTGGATGGAATTCTGGGAAGGCAAAACTAAGTAGGGAAAGAGAAAAAAAAGATCCTTGGCTGTCACAGATGGAGGTGAAAAGAGGAATAAATACATAAAAAGTGAGGTGTTTTAGAACAGTGGGAGCATTCTGTGGAACTGTAACAGAAGGCATGTGTCATGCATTTGCCAAAATTTATAAAACACAGTGGAGGACTAAACCATAGAGAGTTAATTAATAATAATACACCAATATTGGGCCAGCAAAATTGTTTAGCACAGTAAAGGTGCTTGCTGCACAAGACTACTGGCCTGAATTAGATCCCAAGAAGAAGGGAGAGAACCAAAAATGACTGACTCTCAAAAGATGTCCTCTATCCTCCTCATCAGTGCCATAGCACACATACACACATGTGGGATTACAATAAATAACTTTAAAAGAAAAATACTGCATCAGTACTTGTAGAGGAATTCTAATCCAGCAACATGGCTGCTCTGATCACATCCAAAGACCTTCTAGGTCTCCGAGATCTGGATAGAATACAGACATACCCTTAGTACACACCTTCAATCCCAAACAATGAAGGCAAAGTTAGTTCGTAGAAGGAAGCACCCATATTTGAAAGTAATGTCTAATTGAAAGGTAGACAAAGTGACAAATCAGAGAACAATTTGGCAGGACAGGATATCCCCAACTCTCATGAGATCAGAGAGAAAAGAGAGGCAACAGAAGGGAGCAGCACAGAGGAAGAGAAGGAGGTAATTTTACTGAGACAGTTACTCATTCAAAGACAGTGCAGAGACAGAACAAGCTAGAAATGAGAAGGAGCCAGAAGATTAGAACATACTGCCAAAGTTAGTATAAGGCCAAGTAGAGCAATTCAGTCAAAAAGCTGAAAGAGGCCAGTTTGAATCAGTCAGCTTGGAGAGGAGTTTGAGTTAGAACAGCTGAGTTGACCAGCCAACAGATTTCAGAAAGAACAAGAAAGAGTACCACGTTCAGCAGTAAGTCTCAGAGGCTGAAACATGCTAGGCCTAGATATGATCATATGGAGGCTTGAAGCTTCCAGGACTAGCCCTAGGTAAGAAGACAGAGACTTAGGGAACAGTAAGTCTGGATATGACAATTACATCAGGCAAATAAAAGTACTTTAATAAGTACTGGCTTACAGGTTGTAACAATGTACCACAGCAATGCAACATGCTATGGAGGGATACTACCAAGCAAGGAGGAAGCCTATGGCAATGACATAATTTCTGTGAAATTTTTCTAGAAAACAAATAACTTTTAAAAAATTGATTAGTTTTTAAAATCTCTGAAAAAGGCGGTGCTCTAATGTTGAATCTCAGAGAAAAACCATTTATCAAGACGAATGGTGTCTATGTGTAATTTCCCAGAAGTGGGTTTCACTAAATAGCCGTAAGCTGTTTTCTCAGACTTAAGTAAATAAATAAGTTGACTTTGGGCTGTGGCCTGTAATTCATCCTGTCCTATTTTCCTTAGAAGAAAAATCTCCCTGCCAGCTCCTTCTCTGTGTTGTTTCTATGTCTCTGCATCCCCAGAGTCCTCGGAACGAGGTGTTTTCAAGCTTCTTCTATCTGGCATTCATCCCTCCACTATCCTTGTTTTGTTAGCTCATTGATGAGCTGCTTTTCTCTTGAAAAACCCAGCTCCCACTCTCTTGGGCCCTGGATATCCCTTGTGTTCCTAAGATATCCCTAAACTTCATGCTCCATATCTTCCTTGCTGTCTTGCTACTCTAGCTCCTAGAAATTATTTCTCCTTTCAAATCCTCTCCTAAATCCTTCTTCTGTTTTATGGATTCTCAAATGTGTCAGCTCATTGAGCAAAGATCAGACATCCAATTTGAGATATTACTAACAAAGAATATAGGCCCAAAAATTATTGCAGGGTTAAGTAACTCTTGTTTTAATATTATTTAGTTATTTATTACATTTTACTTGTGTGTGGGAGGGTGGGTGTGTGCGTATTAGGAGGGTCTCTAGGAACTGCACCCCCACCCAGGAAAGGCTCACTATTTCTAAAGATATAAAAATATCACACGTACTTTCTTTATCATTTAAAAAAATCTTCATGTGGTGGTGGTACACACCTTTAATCCTAGCACTCTGGAGGCAGAGGCAGAGGCAGGCAGATTTCTGTGAGTTTGTGGACATTTTAAAGGCTCTTAATTTAAATGATTAATCTTATTTTCAAACTTTTTGTCTAAACTTAAACTCATAGTAAAAATGAAGGAGCCTCCTCCTGTCTGAATACAATGTAGCTGTCCATGACTGTGCTAGCTTTGCATGAGCACTTGTGACTCTGAAGTGATTTCACTTCATTGGCAATCAGTAAGAATATGCAGTGTTCATCTGTGTTAGCATTTGTATTTCCTGCTCTGAATAGCCCCTTTCATTCCCTCATCCTCACTTCAACCCTTCCTCATCATTTTCTTTACATATGTGCTTTATAATCAAGGCTGTTAACCTTCATAGTATCTTAACAAGCATTTTTCTCAATATAGCATTTATCTTCCCACTGGGGTTATGATATCTGGACACAAATGAGGAAAGAGCCATATTCATTTATTGGGGGTAAAGTCAGAGATTCACTGATGACTCTCTAAAAATTATACATGAAGGCAGGTGTAGTGCACACACCTGTGATCCCAGGAAGAAAAGTAAGGAAAGGGATGTTGTGGGGAAAACAAAAAGCAAATTATGTGTGCATGAAAACACATTTGCAAAATTTTTAAAGAACTTATGGGTCATTTAAATTCCATCTCTGACTCTTACCAGTTATATTACGTGTTAATTGCTATTTCTTCTGAGCTCTAGCTATCTCACAACCCGGTCAGGATGATTAAATATTCATTGCAACTACTTTCCAACTTTTTTCTTTTCAGATAGTGCCACAGTTGTGTAGCCTTGGCTGTCCTGGAACTTTCTATATAGATAAGTTGATATCAAACTCACAGAGATCTGCCTGCCTCTGCCTCCCAAGTGCTAGAACTAAAGTTATGACCTACTGTGGCTACTTACCAATGTTGATGTATGAAAAGCACACAAAGTGTGCTGTGGCATACTATATTTAGGATGGGCAGCATACAATGGAAGAAAAAAATTGGTTTGGGTCAGGATCCCCAAGAGCTTGTCCTAACTCTCTCATAGTTAAATGAGGCAATAAGAACTACTTAGTGTGCCTCTAGCTGTTCATCTATAAAGTATACCTGTGTGTATGTTTTTATCTGCATACATGTGTACGTGCATGTGTGTATTGAAATGGGACGAATTAGCATTCTCTAAAGCCCTGTCTATATCTAAAATATACATAGATTATATAGCAAAACAGTGTTCTGCTATCCAACACTTTTATTTTGGAATCATTAAAAAACCATCCTGCAGAAAAGACAGACCAAGGCCAAACAGCACAGCTGTTCTGTACAGCTCCCTTAGTTACAAGAAGCTATACCACCATTTAATGATGTCATTAAAAATACATGTCACCATAGTAACCACACACTATAGATACCAAATCTCTCCCTGCAACACTGCATGACTTACCTTTGCACATTTCCTTTCTTTTTCATCATGTACACTGTTTCTCCCCCCCCCCAACTTTTCTGTAATGAAAAAAAATCATCAAGAATCTCCTTTTAAAAAGTAAAGAAACTGTCTGATACCTGGAAATGTGCATCCTCGGTGATGCCACTCTTTACAGACTGAGAAGCAGAAATGATCCCACTGAAAGCAGAACTGCTGTCATTCTGCCATGACCTTTTCCAGATCTTTCTCCCTTCCTGGCATTTTCTCTCCCAGGTGGCCCTTTGGCTCTGTTGTATCACTCACCTACTTAGGACACCAAGCTATTTTACATATTCTGTATCTTTCTTTGAGAAATAAATTCAAAGGACTATTTGCACTTCGGAGGGGGGGGGGATCTTGGAGGCTACACACTTTACAAGACTTGAAAATGCCTGTGTTCTAAGTCATGGTGTGGGAAATAGGATTAGCAAATAGGAGCAATTTGGAGTACAGCAGCTCAGCCCCAGGCCCTCCTTGCTCACTTCAGACAAACTTTCCTCAACAGGATCTACTTTGGAGGTCCCTCTGTTCTCCAAATGCAGGGTTTGCTAGATGTGTACTAAATTTTGTCTTAGGCACAGAAGATATACCAGCCAATGATTAAAAATCAAAATAAGCACACATCCCCTTGTCTAGTTCAAGGTGGAACAAGAACAAGAACAACAAAAGGTATGGAAGGAAGAAGAAATTCTCACAGTAACCAACCTGTCTTCTGAGGATTGGAAAGAGCTTTCCATGCCCAGGAGCCTCATTGTACCAAGATCTGAGACAGTGAAGATTTTCACATACTCTTAGAACAACAAAAAGCCTTAAGTAGAAAAGTGTTCAGAACAAGGTCAAGGAAGGAAGTATGTATGGGCTAGTTCAAGTAAAATTTTGAGAAAAATGGGGAATCCAGATTTCATTTTCAATCTAATAAGAGAGTTACAAGCCAAAGTATAAACTGTATTCCTTAAGATTCACTCTTTAAAGAACTGCCATGGCTGCTACATGGTGAATCACTATAGACAGAAGGAGGGAGATGGTGAAGTTGGCTACAGGGATGATTGAGTTGCGTCAGGAAGAGTGGTCACTCGGGTGCTGGAAATGTCTTCACTATTGCAAAGAGCCTTTTGCTGAGACATTTTAAAGCTTTATTTGCTTTTATAGCTCTCCAAAACGCCATCATGGCTGCTGTTATTATACCCAGTTCTGACAATGGATGAAAGAAATCCAGTCCTTCCTCTGCTACTCAGGGCTTCTGGGTCTGGCTCTGCTTTAGCCAAATATTCAAGTGAAGCACAAATTGTGAAGTATCTCAGAACTTTTAACAAGCCACAGGGAAAGCAATAAATATGATATTACACAACAGGGTTAGGGCAGGAGCAGAAACCCTGCATTCTCTCCTCCCACTTACAGTTTCGCCTGCTAGCCCAGAGTTCCAGGATTCCAGATTTGTTCTGTTTTGTCTCTCAAAACTTCCCCCAAAAGTACTGATCTATGCAGCAGTCATCCAGGAAGAATGCAACAAACAAGTGAGGGAAATAATTAGTGGCTAATTAACCTTAAGAGGTTGTGAGAAACCTTAGCAGAAGTTTGCCTGAATACTTTGTGCTAATTGAACCTGTCCCTCATTAGTATCTGTGTTGGGTGCTACTTCTGTGATGAATCACGGGTAGGTACACTATGGAATCTTAGGGTAAGACGCCAGTAGAAACATATGGTTTATTCTAATCTAACTCTCTGATTGTATAAGCTACATATTTAGTTAACCCCCCCCCCATAAAACTTACCAGTATCTGATACAAAGGGAGACACCTGGGCTACCTTTCCTCACAAGGCTAACTGGGGTGCACTTGTCTGACCACTGTCTCCAAACTCCTAGTCGCCTCACATCAGTACACCCCCCACATACACTTCAGGGGCTCTCATTTTTGCAGTCTGCGATTGTCTATTGTGATCACTCCCCTGCATGGGTGCTCAATTATCTTGATCTATTATACTCTACAGCCTCTTTTGTGAGTAAACCCAGCCTTCTATCTCTGCCATACCTCATGGATGTTTATGTCAAGTGCCCTCCAAAATCCACTGTCCTAGTCAGGCTGGCCCTTGCCTCTGTAACAGAGAGAAAAGAAGTAGGATATCCTTGAGAACAACCAGAAGATAAACCATCTTTAACAGACATAGTTTGTCCCATGATATAAAAATGCCTGTGTGGGAATAGAAAGCACAAAGCTCTCGACTGGGAAGTCAAGCTGACTGCCTCAATGCAGCTTCCCTGGTTAATTTCTGATGGATATTATACACCTTCGTGATGTCATCTCTGTTGGCTTTCTCAGCCAGGCCATCTCATCCCTTGGCTCATGGTTTGACAATGTTGGGATCCATCTGCTGTGTCAAACTACCTGCTAACTTCATCTTTTACATTTGTCTGCTACATGCTTAACACATTTATCTGGAACTCTTCGAAGATAACCTTACTTAGATCATTCTCCAGGTCACACAAAGCAATGCCATGTTACTTATTCAGTTCCCTGCTATGAAAAAGTTCCCTCCATGTGTTCCTTTTTTGGACTAGACTTCTCCAGCATTTTTTTTCCTATTGTGGAGTGCGGATCTTACATAGGCTCTGTCTTAGTCAGGGTTTTCTAGAGTCACAGAACTTATGGTAGTCTCTATGTAGTAAAGGAATTTATTGATGACTTATAGTTTGTAGTCCAACTCCCAACAATCAACTCCCAACAACAGTCGGCAGCAGCTGTGAATGGAAGTCCAAGGATCTAGCAGTTGCTCAGTCCCACAAGGCAAGCAGGCAAAGCAGAGAGTGCCTTCCTTCTTCCAATGTCCTTACATGGGTCTCCAACAAAAGGTGTGGCCCAGGTTAAAGGTGTGTGCCACACCTTTAACCCCAGATGACCTTGTTTGAACTCATAGATCTTCCAGTCTTAATCTTCTAGGATTCATAGCCACTATGCCACCACACCTTTAATTCCAGATGGTCTTGAACTCATAGAGCTTTTTATCTTAATTCTCTGGGATTTATAGCCACTATTCCTCAAGATCTCCATGCCAAGATTCAGGTCGGAAACTTGTATCTCTCAGCCTCCAGATTGGGGCCACAGGTGAGCCTTCTAATTCTGGATTGTAGTTCATTTCAGACATAGTCAAGTTGACAACCAGGAATAGCCACTACAGGCTCATTACTCCCTAGTACCTATCTTCTCTTTCTAGTTGATGTAAGTAGCAGAGAAATTTTGTTCATGATGCTGGAACCTGTGCTGATTTCAGTGGGCAGTTTTTCAAGATGCTCCCCCCTTTCTCTCTCTGTCTCTCTCTGTCTCTCTCTGTCTCTCTCTCTCTGTCTCTCTCTCTGTCTCTCTCTCTCTGTCTCTCTCTCTCCCCCCCCCATGAGGTCACTCATGTGGGTACTGCCATCTGACAGTTCATTCAGCTTCACTTGTGATAACCAAAGTTACAGGCTAGAGTTACTCTGTCCTCTTCTGTACAGGATTTCTGACTGGGAAGACCCAATGCTAATTATAGTAGAAGGCCATTCCAACTAGGAATGAGCAGAAACTACAAGATCTGTGGAGACATTGTGGAGAAACAGCATAGTCGCTTTCAATGCAAGACACAAAGCCAGCTCAGATTTAGGAGATGGAAAAGAGACTCCAAATCTTCTTTGGGGAGACTACAAAGAGTTTGGGGCCATGCTGTGCATGCTTAAAATCTACAATATCATGTAATAAGTTCACATGTTTAGTCAGGCTTGCGGAACAAGTGAGCATATCCATTATCTTGCTTTGTTACCTGGGCTGTCTTTGATAGAACAACAATCAAGAGAAATGGAGAAAAAGCAATGCCCCATAAATCCAAAGAAGCCTACTTACACTCTACACACATTTGTTTATGGTGCTCATGTGTCCACACTGAATGTTCTGAGGCAGAACTGGACCTCTTGCTATATTGTCTATTCTAGCCGACTCTCTTCAGAGTCCTCCTCAAGTAACACTGGAAATCATCTAAGAAAGTCTCCTCCTCACTAGCCTTCAACATCTCAAATGCACCTCAATTTTGACAGCAAAGTCACTCCTGAGAATGTCTGTGGAGGGTGAGGAAAAGGGAAGAGAAGGAGGAATGGCTGAGCACATGCAAGAAAGACATTTATTCAGAGCAAGATCACAAGTCATTCCCAACACACATTCAACCAAATCATAAAGTATGTAGAAGTGGCAGCGTCTCAAAAATTCTTCAATGAATATAAAAGAGGATTTAGATTATATTAGTCAGCTTTGGAAGTAAGTGGGAGAATCTGACGGGAGGTGTGTCTAGGTTTGCCTAGGAAATTGGGTAGAAAAAGAAAGTAATAGATACAAATTAGCTATTTAGAAGAAAGGGTGCTGAGATAGGGCCTTGAAAATGTCAGAAGGCGGCTTAGCTAATGAGGGGAAAGATCTAAAATACTGTACGTAGTCTAATGTGGAGAAAATTGTCTTCTCTTACCGGTTTGCTCAAAAATGTCTTTGTACAGAGAGCATTGCCTTCAAGATTCCATTGTAAACTCGTTAGCTGTAGGAACAGATTAACTGGTCTTAGGCTTGTTTGAGGAAGTGGGAACATCCTCTGCACTCAGCATATTTTTAAAAAAAAGAAAGAAAAATGTTTCATATGAACAGTATAAAACTCAGATTGCCCAAGCAGAGACTTGGTGTAGCTAAGGAAGACACTGGACTCCTAAGGAAGGGGAAACAGTGGTTGAAACAAACTGCATACTGGGCTGAAGAGATGGCTCAGCAGTTAAGAGCACTTACTGCTCTTCCAGAGTTCCTAAGTTCAGTTCCCAGCAACCACATGGTGGCTCACAACCATTTGTAATGGGATCCAATGCCCTCTTCTGGTGTGTCTGAAGAGAGAACTACAGTGTACTTATATACATAAAATAAATAAACAAACAAACAAACAAATCTTTTTTTAAAAAAGAAAATATAGAAAACTCTACAAGGACAGTCCCATGCATGCATGTACACATACATTTATACACACATGTATACAAAGAAATCCATGTTTAAAAACACATACATACATACCCATATGTATGCTTATGAACATATACACACAAAAATCTACCTAAGTGTACCAAAATACATGAAACCCTGAATATGAGTAGACCTTCCTTATAAATTCCTCATGTTATATGTGGGGAAAAAAAATCAAGTAACTTCAGAAAAATAAGGAAATGTTCATTTACACTAGTTCCAGAAAAGGGTTGGAACCAAGAATCATAATGTCCTTATGCTCTCTGTCTCTCTGTTTCTAAACACCATCCTTGACACCTCAACTTGCTTGTGGCAGAGAACTTGGCACCCAGCACTTCCAGGCCTCACAGCCCTTATCTCTACCACACACTGAGCCAAGAAGGATCCTGCGGCTGACTCAACATGAGCCACGTGGCCACTCACTCCTACATGAGGTACTACCATCAAAGAGATGATAACTCGGTACATGAGAGAAACTGGTCCAAATGAAAAGGGAAAGGATTTTGACAAATAAGCAGCCAGTACCAGCGGATGGAATGTCTGAGTCCCTCCAGATTAATACTGGAACATCATTCACACACCAAAGTATTTGAAGGCAAGGAAGATAAGCCCTCAGGAATGGGGTTAGTACTCCTACAAGAGGGGTATTTGCCCCTTTTCTTTCTTTCTTTCCACCACGGGATGACACAGTAACAAGGTGTTTTCTATAAGGAATGAAACCATACAAGACTCCAAGGTGCCTAGCACCTTGATCTTGGACATCTCAGCCTACAAAAGCAATATATTTCTATTGTTTTAATAATTTACCCAAATTAAGGTATCTTATTATAGTAGCAGAAACATACTAAGAAAATGTACATTACAGGTTGTATGAGGAAAATACTAAAGAGTCTAGCGCTGCAGGCTAATTAGTTGCAGAGTAAAATCAAGTCATCCAACATTCCATGTTACAGAGCCAAAAATACAGTTACATCTCTTTTGGGGTGCTGTGAATTGAACCCAAAGCTTCACACAGGCTATGCAAGAGTTCTACCACAGAGCTACCCTGCCTCCATCTCCAGTAATTTTGGAGAAACAATTTAACCACATAATCACTACTTTCTTCTTTGTCACTAAGTACATTATATCATTTGTTTTATTTTGTTTGTCTGGTTTTTGAGACAGAGCTCATTATATTGCCTAGAATGCCCTCAACCCTGAGAGCCTCCTGCTAAGCCCCCGAAGTACTACTATCACAGTCTTTTTCTCCCAGAAGAGTTTTTAGCAAACAGATTAGGGTTTCATATGAGTAGATATTAACCAATAAATTGGAAAAATTAATTCATGTTAATTTCTTTTTATTTATATGTTCACTTTACTTCCTGATGACAGCTCCACCTCCCTCCTCTCCTCTCAACCCCACCCTTACAGGTCCCTCCCCCATTACTCCCTTCCCTTCTCCTCAGAGAAGAGGAAGCCCCACTCAATGAAAAATCAAGTCTGAGCCAGACTAACCTCATCCTCTTTCACTGAGGCCAGACAAGGAAGCCCAGCTAAGGGAAGGGGATCCAAAGGCAGGCAACAGAGTCAGAGACAGCCCTCTCTCCAATTGTTAGGGGACACATATGAAGACCAAGCTGCACATCTGCTACAAATGTGTAGGGGTCTAGGTCCAGCCGGTGCATGTTTTGTTGCTAGTTTAGTCTCTATGAACCCCCACGATTCCAAGTTGGTTCTGTAAGTGTCCTTGAGCCCCACTCCAGGTCCCTCAGTCCTTCCCTACCCCCTTTCTACACTCTTCCACAAGATTATCCAAGCTCTAGCTAAGGTCTGGCTGTAGGTCTCTGCATCTGTTTCCATCAGCTACTGGAGAACGCCTCTCAAAGGACAGTTATGCTAGGCTTCTATTTGCAAGCATAACAGAGTATCATAAGGAGTGTCAGGGGTTGGGTCTCTCGCATAGGATGGGTCTCAAGTTAGGCCAGTCATTAGTTGTCCATTTCCTCAGTCTCTGTTCCATTTTCATCTCTGTATATCTTATAGGCAGGACAAATTTTGGATCAAAGATTTTATGGGTAGGTTGGTATCCACCTCCCTCCACTAGAAGTCCTGCCTGGCTACAGGAGGTAGCCACTTCAGTGTCCATATCCCTAATTCCTAGGAGTCTCAGCTAGGGTCATTCCTATAGACTTCCAGGAGCCTCCCCCAACCCATGGCTTTGGCTCTTCCCAGAGATGCCCCCCACTAATTTCTGTTCTGTCTAAGCCTTTGCCCAACTCCCACTTCCCACACCTGATCCCCACCCCCATTCCCCTTCCTATTCTGTCTCCTATTCATTTCCTTCCCTCCATCTACCTCTGATGTCTATCTTTTGTCCCATTCTGAGTGAGATTTCAAGCATCCTCTCTTGGGTCCACCCTGTTATTTAGCTACTTTAGGTCTGTGGACTATAGCATGATTATCTTGTACTTTATGGATAATATTCACTTGTAAGTGAGTACATACCATGTGTGTCTTTCTGGGTCTGGGTTGCCTCACTCAGAATGATATTTTCTAACTTTATCCATGTGCCTGCAAATTGCATTGTGTCATTGTTTTTAATAGCTGAGTAGCATATCATTGTGTAAATGTACTAAATTTTCTTTATCTATTCTTCAGTTGAGGGACACAGGTTGTTTCCAGTTTCTGGCTATTAAAAATAAAGCTCCTAGCTGGGCATTGGTGGCACACGCCTTTAATCCCAGCACTTGGGAGGCAGAGGCAGGAAGATTTCTGAGTTTGAGGCCAGCCTGGTCTACAGAGTGAGTTCCAGGACAGCCAGGGCTACTAAGAGAAACCCTGTCTCAAAAAAAACCAAAAATAAAAAATAAAAAAATTTTAAAAATAAAAATTAAAAATTAAAAAAATAATAATAAAGCTCCTATGGACATACTTGAGCAAGTGTCCTTGTGGCATGTGGTCTCTGATTTCAAGTTTTACTACAGAGCAATAATAATAAAAACCACTTGGTACAGATATAAAAACAGACAGGTTGATCAATGGAATAGAATTGAAGACTCAAAAATAAACCCATACAACTGTGGACACTTGATTTTTGGCAAAGAACCCAGAATGATACAATGGAAAGAAAGAAAGCATCTTCAACAAATGGTGCTGATCTAATTAGATGTCTGTATGTAGAATAATGCAAATATATCCATATTTGTCACCCTGGTCATAACTCAAGTCCAAGTGGATCAAGTACCTCAACATAAAACTAGACACACTAAATCTAATAGAACAGAGGGTGTGGGAACTGCCTTGAACACATTGGCACAGGAGACAAAAGAACACCAATAGCTCAAGAACTAGGATCGACAATTAATAAATAGGACATCATGAAACTAAAAAGCTTGGCAAAGGACACCATCAATAGGACAAAACAGCAACCTACAGAATAGGAAAAGCTCTTCACTAACCCTATATCTGACAGAGGGCTAAAATCCAAAGTATATAAAGAACTCAAGAAGTTAGACACCAACAACTCAAATAACCCAATTTAAAAATGAGGTACAGAGCTAAACAAAGAATTCTCAGAAGAATCTCTAGTGGCTGAGAAGCACCTAAAGAAATGTTCAATGTCCTTAGTCATCAGGAAAATACAAATCAAAACAACTCTGAGATTCCATCCTACACCCATCAAAATGACTAAAATAAAAATCTCAAGTGGCTGCTCATGCCAGTGAGGATGTGCAGCAAGGGGAGCATTCCTCCATTGCTGGTGGGAATGCAAATTTGTACAACCACTTTGGAAATCAATCTGGCAGTTTCTCAGAAAATTGGCAATAGTTCTACCTCAAGATGTAGCTATACCACTCCTGGGCATATACCCAAAATATGCTCCACCATATGTTTTCTTATGAAGCCTTAATTATATGAATGTATACATATATTTATTTCCTAGATAAATGTTTGTTAATACCCATATATGTTCAAAGAAAATATTTTGGAGAAATTTATTGGCATCTGAATGAATCTCAAAAGCATAGGAATCTTCTTTTATATAGTTAAAGCAAATGCAATTAAAATTTTGCCAAATTAGTAAATTTCTGACCTACATGGTACAAAATCATTTTAGTATTTTTCTAAGTTTATCTACTAAACCAAAGCATTTCATGTTTACTTTTATATTAAGAGAGAAACCAGTTAGTTCTGGAAAACTGCTAAATATTTAAAAGAAGTAAAACCAACCAATATCTGTCTTTAAATGATGGTGATTACATGTAACAACTGTCACTAAAAGATATCCCTCCAGCTACAAGCTTTGTGTCCTCCATAACCCAGGATGCATTTCCACATACCATACTTTCCAGAAAGAGAGGAACCACCTATGTCTTATAGCCTCTTGGTCTTTCTGCTTAGACTAGGAAGGGCTGTAACCATGGGTGGCACTTGTCATTGCTGGAAAAGTAGCAAGGAAGACACGTGTTACCTTGATATTACCTTTTTTCAATTCTCCATGTTGGGGACAGTTAGGAATTCTTCTTGTTCTAGCCTTGTTGGCTCTCAGTCCACAGAACAGCAAAGAAAACCAAAGGGAAAATAAAATTGTACTGTGAATAGGAAAGAAAGACTGTTTAGATACTTTTCAAACTGGGTTGGCTGCACACAGACTCATCTTATCACCGTCACATGAGCCTGTCATTCTTTCCCTGACATCTGTCCAAGTTTGGTAGCTCTCAAGAAACTCCAAGCACAACACATATCAGCCTGGATTTGACTTAGACACAGATTTTCAAGACGATGTCTACTAAATGTGGCAGAGTATGGTTGGGCTGATGTCTCTGAGAGATACACTGCTCTGTTAAAATCTTCCAAATTCTACACAACTTGGGAAAATTAGTTTGCATCTAATTTCTCAGTGTTTTGATGATGAAGCTGCTCGAGGATTATAATCTGTGCTTTTTGTATTTTTCCACTGGGGTCGTTTTCTTGAGTTTCCTTTAGAGATTCTACTCTATGCCTCTGATGTTAGTGGGCATTCACCAGCATGTTTATCCATAAACCACCCAAGAGGGAGAAAACAGAAGCCTCCGACTTCCTTTCATCACAGCTTGCGTTGATTTACCTAGTGGGGTACCTTGGCTGTTCCTCACACCCAGTATTTCTGAGAACAGTTAAGCTTCCAGAACCTAAATTTTAAAACAAAAAGCTGAAGCATTTGGAAGCAGTGCTTTGATTGCAAATCCCTGTCAGTGGCTGAGGTAAACATAAAAACTTCTGGATTCATTTTATAAACTGCATTTTTCAAAAGGTTTTGGGACCTTCTCTTTAAAAAGGAAGTGTGTTCCATGCTATATATAGTTAAGGCTTTATACTGTTCATGAAGATAGTTTATTTTTTTCCTTGACGTTCTTGTTGCTCTTTTTAACCTCCACTTCCTAAAAACACTAGACCACCTGTTAATGTTGACTATGCTACCTCAAAAATCAAAACTTGATTCACGACTATGTACTATGTCGTTTAACACAGAACAATCCAACCAACACATAAAGCACACCACATGCTTCTCAGAAGCACATAGAATCTTCTCCAAAATTGATCACATGGGCCACAAAGGAAATCTGGAAATCCTAACAAGTAAAAAAAAGAAAAAGAAAGAAAAAGAAAGTCAAGATAATTCCTTGCATCTTATCAGATCATAACATAAAACATTAAAAATCAACAGCAAAAGAGACTATTGAAATACAAAGATGAGTGGAGACAGGACAACACACTTTTGAATGAACAGTGTGTCACTTAAAAACACCATGGAGAAAATTCAAAAATTCATAGAGTCAAGTGAAAATGAGAGTAAATCTACCAGAACCTCAGGGATACAGTCAAGATATCCCAAAGAGTAAAGTTTCTATCAAGTGCTCATATTAACAAAGAGAGATTTCAAATAAACAACCTTATAAAGCACCTCATAGCTCTAGCAGATGACAAGAAGTAACAGGCGAGGGTAGAAGTTAATGAAACAGAAATTAAAAGAAAAGTATATAGAATCAAACACAGATTAGATACTTTGAAAAAATTAACAATATTGACAAATCTTTACCCCCCCCCAAGAAAAAATAATATAAAACAAACAAAAAAATATAAAGATAAAAGGGGGTGTTAGTATAATGAGTACCAATGAAATCCAGAACATCATTAGGGAACACTTTGAAAACTTATATTTCATAAAAGTTGGAAAACCTAGAAAAAATGGGTGAGTTTCTAAATGCCTGTGACCTACCAAAATTAAAGGCAACAGAAATAAATAATTTATACAGACTCGTTAGAAGCAATGAGGTTTGAGTCTACAGGGACAGGGACCAGTGAGATGGCTCAGCAGGTAAAGGTCACATGTCTAATGACATGAGTTCAATCCCTGGAACCCAACTTAAGTGGGAAGGAAGGATCCAATCTGATGGAGTTGTCTTTCAATCTCCACATGTATCATGGCATGCACACATGCACACACTAAAAACAACAACAACAACAAAACCCTGAATTCAGTCAGCTAGGTCTATCCACATGACAAAACAGAGTTGTGTGTTAAAATGTTGTGAGAACATTCCTTGTACCTAGCAGTAGATGAATCTGAGGTTTTTAATCAACACAAAGGACTCAAAGCAGAAAAACAAATTGTATCACTGGTTATCATAAGCTCTGTTCTCTTGTTTCATGCTCCAAGACTTAGGTATTAGTATGAAGAATTGAGACATTCACCCCAGACTCAGGACTAGCTCCACCACTGACAACCAGCAGAACCATCACATTGACTACTTTACCAGATATTTCTCTTCATCTTTGAAATGGAGTGTAGCACCTAGCACAGAAGGTACTGCACTGATTCAGTCAGTATAGCGGCATCCATTGTGCCTTAGCCCATATTCTTTTGGAACATTTTGGATTTTTTTGCTCTGGCCATTACATGATAACCAACTTCCTGCGATAGAGTCTGATAGCCAGGTCCATAACTTGGAAAATCCAGTGAAAATAAAAAGCCAAAGTCTCTGGTAATAAAATTATTCAAAATTTCATGACACGGAACCTTGTGAGGTTGCACAGGTTGAGTATCTGACACCAGCTCCTCCCCTTTGCTATGCTGAAACCATCTATCCATTTCTGTTTCAGGGTTTCTTTGAGAACGAGTGGTTACAACCTACGGGTCAAGGCTGATGCGATGGAGGAAGGAAGCCAGTGAGTAAATATCACTGTCCGCTTTTATATGGACGGACAATTTTGAAGAGTTCTCAGTTGAGTAGGGCGGAGCTTCAGCTGTCCACAGCTACAAGAAGCCTGCTGATGTCAGGAATCAATTTCCCTTCTCTCTCTGACCTGCACACAGGTTTTGGTCTTAAACAGTCTCGAGCTTAGATAGACATACTTGGCAAACTATCGTATGTGGTACTTCTCATCAATTTCAACGTGATCTTCGGCACCTTCTGTATTGCAAGAGCCAGTGACAAGGGAAGAGAAGTGGAGATCAAATTCTCACTGTTACCTTCCCTCTTCACATCAGTCATCGGACTTCTGGCAGCCTCTGCTTAGGGGCTAACACCTGGGAGCTAAGACAGACACTCTCTGTTGACTGTTGGTTTGTCTTTGAAGAAGCCGCCTGAGTATGCCCATCACCTGAACACGCCCATTGCCTGAAGATCCACTGAACCTGGGGACTTTGGCACCTGAACTTTCTTTACAATATAATCTAGAGACTTGGTTTCGGTTTCTCTTGTAACTATAAAAACCCTGGCTTATTCTAAGTAAAGTTGGAGCCTTGATTGGGACACAACTTGGCTTCCTGTTTTCTCTTTGCATTTCAAACCCTCTATTTCAGGTCCTTTGTTCCCTCCTGGCTGAGAGAACCCCGTTAGTGAAACTGCGGGCAGTTTCATCTCACCATAAGAGTGAAGAGGAAAACAAAATGTTCATCCTCTCTTCAGGTGTACACACCCTTTGCTTCAAAGTAACACACTCATTTTGTCTTTACACTCTCTGATAGAGATTCCAGACATTCTATTTATTGAAGTTCTGTTCTCTCTGACATCCAGTTGGCCTTGATCCTATAATAATCTCACTGGAAAAGAAAGCATGATCATGACTCAGGCTCTGAATAGGGCAGGAGAGCAAGATTCATGATCTTACCAATAATACAGTAAACTAATTTAAAGGAAGTAAAATACTCTCAAGACATCACTTTAAAAGAATAAAGGACAATTGGATCCTTGACCAGCTGAGAACCTCATTCTGAGAGCTATTAATAATTTATAAATCTTACTTGCTTTATATCCTGTGTTACAGGATTGTACTTTTCTTTCTCAAAATAGAATCCTTTATGTCTTTAATTCATCAACACCGTTACCCAACAACATATCTCAGAAACAATATTAAAGCAGGAAAACCACATCAAACTCATTTGCTAGTTCAGGTCCTGCTAACTGCTGGGTGTCTACCCTCAGACATGTTTCATTAAAAGTTCAGTTCAGAGAGTCTAACATGAGTCCCCACTAGATCATTAGGATTTTCTGTGCCACAAGTCATCAGCCACTTTGGGCTTGGGCAATTGATCACAAGGCTTGCCCCTGATGAAAACCAACTTTTGATCCCTTAGCAGCTTTATCTGGAGCAGAGGCCTTGTGAGCTCTTCCAGGATCTTTGCTGGAGTGTTGACTGGTATGGCCTTGTATGTGTCTTGTGCAGGCAATCCTACTGTTGAGAGTTCATGGCTACAGCACCCCATCATGTCTAGAAGACATTACACATTTTTAACATATAAAAATGGATTATTTACTTTTCCCCAACTATAACATACATGTGATAGAATCTTACACAAAATAAGAGAGATACATGCTAAAGCAATACTAACATCAGTTTATACACTAGCTGGACAATAATCAAGAAGTTAGGGAACACTCTGTAAGTATATGTAGAAATATGCAACTAATTAAATCTTCCTGCACTAAAATTTTGCAATAATATATATCATATAATCTACCTTTAAACAGAAATTTCTTGTCTGGGAATTTATCTTTTATATAAATTTAAACAACTACTCTGTGTTGAATGTACAAGATATTTACTATAGCAAAATTTGACTTAACAAAAATTTGGAAACAACCTACTTGTCAATAGGTGACTGACTAAATGAATTCTAATATATCTATCCAATGAAATATTCTGTAGCCATAAAATTTGGTGAGTTTTTTTGTAACAATATGTAACAGAAGTTAAGTGTTTTTAAACCACAAGATGTTTTAAGGGGTGGGTATTTTATCATCTGCCTGAAGATGAATATAGCCACACATATATTTGTTTGTACATGATTAGTTAATTCTGGAAGCATATTATCAAAGCTAATAGCAAAGTTTGTTTCTGAGGAGGAAGGCTAGATGTTCAAGGACAAAACAGAATGTAGATTTTCACTACATGCTTTTTGTAGCTTTTGAAGCATGTGAATTCATTGCTCTAATTCAAAATAAAAACAGGAGGTGCTAGAGAGACAGCTCAGCAGTTAAGAACACTGACTGATCTTCCAGAAGTCCTAAGTTCAATTCTCAGCAACCACATGGTGGCTCACAACCATCTGTAATGGGACAGAATGCCCTCTTCTTATGTGTCTAAAGACAGCAATAGTGTACTCATATAAATTAAATAAATAAATCTTTTTAAAAAATAAAACAGGACTGAGGAGATGACTCAGTGCACAAGAGCACTTTCTGTGGAAACAGAAAGACCAGAGTTCAAATCCCCAGCCCTGGCCTCTATACACACATATGCCCATATATACAACACATACATACAAAAATAAACACTCATGCACACACATTTTTTAAAGACAGAGTCACACTATATAGTCCTAGCTGGCCTCAAATTCAAAACTATACCTGTTTCTGTCTCCCTAGTGCTAAGGTTAAAGGCATGCACCACAATGCCCATGAATTTTTTTTATTTTAATAAGGAAGAAGGGTTAGCAAATCTTTAATGTCTTACTTTTAGATTGGGGGGTATGTAAAACAATTATGATTTTTTTTGCATTTTGCATATAAATATGAAGAGAATAAAGGCTGAAAGGGCCAGATAAAGTTTTAGGCAACACGGCATCAGGGAGGAATCTGGAATCATGTAA
The DNA here is from genome assembly GCA_019843815.1 of Montemys delectorum. Taxonomy (NCBI): domain Eukaryota; kingdom Metazoa; phylum Chordata; class Mammalia; order Rodentia; family Muridae; genus Montemys; species Montemys delectorum. Next base: position 21,621 of record JADRCD010231030.1, read on the forward strand.
AATGGGCATCATCCTGAGGAACCATGAGAAAACAATAAATGTGACTGGTAAGTAAATTGTTATCTAAACAGCTCTAGCAAGAAGGCACTTTAAAATGTCCTTGGGACTGAGGGCACACTTACCAGTGACTCTTGGAATATTCTTTCCTCTCCTAGTTCCTTCCATCCTCCATCCCTGGCCTTTGAGCTTGGCCCTGTCAAAGCTCAATGGTGACGTTGGTCCACACAGTTGTCTTTACAATCATGTAGCAAAAGCCTAAGCTCCAAGACAGTCTACTTTCCCCTCACAAACACACAACATTAGCGTGATCTTTGTAAAACTAGACATAAACATGCACGATGCTGTGATCACACGCCAAGCAATTACTGCAATTCTCCACCTAGGGATTCCTGAAGACAATAAGTTCTCTTACTATACTTAAGCAGTGTCAAAGACCCCAAGACCTATTTAGCTCACACACTCTCATTGCAGAGAAAAATCTGCCTTATTCATAAAAAGGTATCTGGGAATGGGGCTGGAGAGATGGCTCCATCATTAAGGGCACAGGAGTGTCGCGCCCACCTCGCCAGCAAGGAAGACGCAGCAACAGGATTCTTCTCGATCACACTTTATTGGGAGCGCCCACATTTGCTGAAGCGAGAAAGACCCCGAGCCCAAGCTGGGTGCTGCTTAAATAGCTGAACCGACTACGTGCTCAAACCTGATTGGAACTCAATTAGCATTCTGCTCAGGCAGGTAAAGAGACGTGGCTTAAGGCTGGAAGTTGTTTACCACAAGCTGGAACAGGAAATGGGCGGGATCTTAGAAGGCTCCGCACACTGGAGACTCTTCCAGGGCACCTGGGTTCAACTCTCAGCACCCACCTGGAAGTTCACAGATGCCTGTCCCAGGAGACTGCAGTTCCAGAGGTTCTGATGTACTATTCTGATCTCCATGGGCACTACATGTGTGTGATACATTGACATACGTGCAGGTAAAATACACATACATACAACATAAATAAAAATAAAGGTTTAAAATTTTTTAAAGAATAAAAATAAAAAATATGTTGTTTTATCTTTATATGTAAATGTTTGTGGTACACATGTAACTTTTACAGGAGGTAGTGTTCATACATCTTAAGGCTACTTGTATGTAATTAAAATGGCCAAGAATATAATTTTTGTAAATAATACTAAGATGTAGACACTAGAAATTTGAACCCAACAACTCACAACAGTTCAGCATTCATTTATAATTATAAAGCAGAGGCATTTATATTTAGGAAGCAAGGCATTGTGATTCACATCTTTAATCGCAGCACTCAAGAAACAGAGACAGGTGGATCTCCGTGAGTTTGGGGTCAGCCTTGTCTACAAAGAGAGTTCCAGAACAGCCAGGGCAGTTAAACAACTGTCTCAAAAAACAAAAACAAACAAACAAATAAATAAATAAATAAATAAATAAAGCAGAGTGACAGAATAAAGCAGAAATAATGCTTTAGGTATTTAAGATTAAAAATTGCAATATCTATTCTCCTTGAATTTGGCAGAACTGCATTGATTTCACATGTAAATGAGCATAATAAAGGCTTTTGCATGCTTGTTAAGTACGCAGTATGCACCCAACCAAAGAACCACAACTATACTGATATGGAAATCTCCTAGTCAGCTAATTTTCAACTATGAAAATCCAGTTTTGGCTGATCTTAACACTTAAAAACATAAATAATAGTTCTAATTTGTAATCTAAAAATGTAGAGACTGTGAAATGTTTTGCTCTAATTCCATCATATGTAGTAAATAATATTTATTCTTCTTCCATGGGTCTTTTTGAAGATCAGATGATAAAATGTACTGTGGCAAAATTTTATGAACTACAATCAAATGTATACACTTTTCTTCTTTTTTTTTTTTTTTTTTCAAAGTTTTTTTTTTTACAGGTTTTCCAGTAAAATTTCTGTGCTCTTTACAGTTATGAAAGTCTATTGGGTTCCTTTCTCTTTTTTTATTAGATATTTTCTTTATTCACATATCATATGATTTCTCCTTTCCCAGTTTCCCCTCAAAAACAAAAAACAAAAAACAAAAAACAAAAACAAAACCAAAAAAACAACAAGACCAAACCCCTGTTCCCTCCCACTTCTGCCCTGCACACCACCGCACCCTCTCCTGATTACTGGCCCTGGTATTCCCCTACAATGGGGCACAAAAATTTCACAGGGCCAAGGGCCTCTCCTCCCATTGATGACCAATTTGGCCACCCTCTACTATACACATGCTGCCAGAACAATCAGTCACACAATGTATAGTCCTTGGTTGGTGGTTGAGTCCCTGGGAGCTCTGAGGGTACTAGTTAGTTCATATTGTTGTTTATCCTAAGGGGCTGCAAACCTTTCAGCTCCATAGGTCCTTTCTCTAACTACTTCATTGGGGACCCTGTACTCAGTTCAATGGATGGCTGTGAGCCTCTACTTCCTTATTAGTCAGATACTGTCAGAGCCTCTCAGGAGATAGCTATATTAGGTTGGCTTGTTCTTCCTCTGCTCCATAGTTAATCTCTGAAACTCCTTCCATGGGTATTTTGTTCCCCCTTTTAAGAAGGA
>JADRCD010231031.1:0-10796 GCA_019843815.1 Montemys delectorum
CCAGTGAGGGGCTGGGGGTATGGCTCAGTGGTAGAGCCTCTGCCTAGAATCCCCCAGTGATGAGCTGGGGGCGTGGCTCAGTGGTAGAGCCCCTGCCTAGAATCCTCCAGTGAGGGGCTGGGGGTGTGGCTCAGTGGTAGAGCCCCTGCCTAGAATCCCCCAGTGAGGGGCTGGGGGCGTGGCTCAGTGGTAGATCTCTTCCTTAGCATTCATGAATCCCCAGCATATAAAAGAAAAGGGGGAGGGAAAGCAGGAGGTTTCTAAGTCCATTTTCTGCTCTTTCTTGTTATAAATTCCATTCTCTAACAATAATGATAACCATGACATGAATGGTAACGAAACCCAAGAGTAGAGCAGAAACTGTTCAGAACAGAATCTGCGTGTTTCTAGTGCTCTCCCCTAAGGTGAGGAACGCTCCTGTTGGCACAGAACAGTAGCTCTGTGCTCAGCACTTTTTAGGCCACAACAGCTCTGCAAAGGGAAAACGGAGCCCATTTCACAGAAGAGGAATTCGAGGCTGGGAGAGGCTTGGGAGTAGCAGAAGTGGAATGTGAGCTCAGCTGTTTCCATAGGCCTTTAATGTCACTCTCAGAGTCTCTTTGGGGCTTTGCTGTTTTGTTTATTTGGTTGTAGTTTTATTTTATTTTTTTTTCATTTGTTTTGTGGCGCAAGGTTGTTTTGTTTTGTTTGTTGAAAATACTGAGTATGAAACCCAGATATCAAACATACTTGGCAAATGCTCTACCCTGAAGTTACATCACCAGATCTCTTTTTTCCTGTTTGTGTGTATATATGGGTGTGTATGAGTGTATATGTATATGTGTACGTATGCATGTGTATGCATGCATGCTTGTGTATGTATGCATACGTGTATATATGTGTATATGTATATGTGTGATATGTATGTATATGTGTGTATATGTATGTGTATATGTATGTATATGTATGTGTGTACTATGCGTGTGTATGCATGCATGCTTGTGTATGTATGCATACGTGTATATATGTGTATATGTATATGTGTGTATATGTATGTATATGTGTGTATATGTATGTGTGTATGTATGTATGTGTTAATATGTATATGTGTGTATGTATGTGTATATGTATATGTGTATATGTGTGTATGTGTGTACATATGTGTATATATATGCTTGTATATATGTATGTATGTATTGTGTGTGTGTGTGTGCATGCACACGAAGGATGCATGCACACATCTGTCTGCAGGTGAACACACCCATGCTCATACTGTGGAGGTCAGAGGGGATGTCCCATGTCCTGTCCCACATCACTCTTTACCTCACTCCTTTTAGACAGAGTCTCTCACTGACTCTGGAATGAGGCTGTTGGCCAGCAAGCCCCAACAGTCCTCCTCCTTCTTCCTCCCCACACTGAGGTCCCAGATGTGTGTGTGAATCACCTGGCTCTATGCCTCCATGTCCTCCATGTGTTTCATGGAGACCGTAATGGTAGACTTTCATCAGAGGCTGCTCTGGAACCGATGTCAGATGTATGTGAAAAGCTTTAAGTAGTTTTCAGTGCTGCAAAACCTTAGCTTTCATAACTTAAATAGATGGTGAGAGTATTGCCTAATACTTATATTGATTATTGATAGTCCCTAGGTCTTTGGTTCTGGCTGTCTCCTAAGCAGGATGTTGTGGCGTGATGCAGGCCCATAATCCCTGCACTCAGAAGACTGAAGCAAGAGGATTGCATGTTCAAGGCCAGTCTGGGCTACAAAATGGTGGACCTTCGAGATTGATTAGAGGGTAAAAGCGCTCACCACCAAGCCAGACAACCTGAGTGTGGTCCCCAGGACCCATGTTGTGGGAGAGAACACATTGTCCTCTGACCTCCACGTGTGCCCAGATGTACACACAATAATAAACAGAGTACACTTTGTAAAAAAGAGAGAGAGAATATACCAGTCCTTTTATAAGCAGCCTGTTGACAGGAGAGGAGCACAGTAGCCATTCCTCAGAGGGGGGAACTGAGTCCCAGAGAGAAAGCTACTCTTCTCCACAGGCCAGTGGAGGGGCAGTCAGCCCCAGCAGCCCAGACTGGTGACTATGGTAGGAAAGAGCAGCTGTGTTCAGAGAGATCTCTGCTGCCCGGCCCCTGCCCAGCACCCTTGTTCCCAACAATGACAAGCACCTCAGTCACTTAGGTGGGGTCACCTGTCATCCAGGGAAGACTCAGGGAGAGAAAGTGAGCGATTCTCCTGATGTCATTTAAAACTGGCTTCAGCCGTGCTGCCTCTGCCTCAGGATGCCAGCCCTACACCTTGGCTCTGTAACCCTGAACTTATGTTCTCTCCGAGACTCCAAGGTATTATTTAAAAGACTTTGTTTTGTTTTGTTTTGTTTTGTTTTGTTTTGTTTTAAACAGGGTCCTACTTCATAGCCAAGCTGGCCAGGAACTCACAGAGTTCTGCCTGGCTCTGCCTTCCAATGCTTGGACTAAGGATGTGCGCCACTAAGCCTGGCTCCAAGTGTCCTTTTTATAGTAAAGGGAAAGGGTGGTACAGGGAGTGAGGAGCGGAGTCCAGAACTGGAAAGGCTGAAACTTGAATCTCACTGTGTGACTCCAGATAACTTTCTCTCCCTCTCTGGAGGACTCCTTTTGTCAAATAGGTCTGCAGACCTATCTGAGAGAGATAGAAGTCTGTCTCAGTGACTAGCTGATGGTGATACTGGCCTGCCTGAGGCTCAGGAGGCCCCACAGGCCCCAGGCGCGTGGGAAGAGTTTCAGGGGAGGAACCTGACTGGTCAGACCAGAAAAGCGAGCATCTTGGGAGGGAGTGGGACCCAGGGTGGGGAGTCTGCTCTTGCTCAGGCCTGCCTGGATTTGGGCTCCTGACCTGAGCTGGGCCAGGGCCCGGGGAGCAGCAGGCTGTTTGGTTGATTTGCATATTTGTTTATTTGTTTATTTGCATGTTATTTACGCATTTGGGGTTTTTTTTGGCAATCTTCACTTTTGCTGTATTGGATGTGGAACTCAGAGCCTGGTGCCTGCTAGGCCAGGTCCCTGGGGTGATCTACTCCCTGCAGCTCCTCACTCACTCGGCCTAGGATCCAGAGAGGGGTTCCCACATAAACAGAGGCCTCATCAGAGGCAGCCATGATGCAAGCCTTGATGTGCCTGGGGCCTTGTCTGGGATGGGTTTCTGGTCCTCCAAGGTCAGGCAGGCTCACTCCATTGTTTCCCACATTTGATTTAGAAAACACAATTTTTTTTTTCCCTTCTTACTGTGCAACCCACTTCAGTGCCAGCAGCCTACAGACAGACAATTTAAGTCTAAATTAACATCAGGCTCTTCTGAATGAGACCCGTGGGCTACTGTGACCACCAGATTTCTTAAAGCAGGCTGCTTCACGGGCATCGAATTCTGCCTGGGGGACCAGCTAAGGGGACACCCCAGATGATACCTAAACGATGAAGAGAGACAAACAACAGCCCAAGAGGTTTTCTGATGGCCTCGCTTGCAGCTGTCCATCATCCTCAGAACCACTTTCTCACAAACTGATTCAAGCATTAAACGCAGTTCAATACCACACTAGTATTCAAGGGCACATCAGTGATAAGACAGCCCAGGAGAACTGTTGCCAGGAATGACCCAGGGCAGTCAAGGCCAGGACAGAATAGTCAGATTGCAATAAGGATGGGCAAGCTGAACTATTGACTCAGCCAAGACAACCAGGGAGGGCTTCCTGGAAAAGGAGGGAACATGCCTCATATAAGTTAGGAACCGAAATGGGCTAAGTACCTAAACAAATTGAATAAGCAATGACCCAGAGGTGGCAAAGGCTCTTCTCCCTTTTGTCTAACTCTTATGGAATGACAGGTGTCACTGGGAACTACAGGGCGGAACTACAGGGAGGGCTCAAAAGGAAGTGCCTGGGTAGGTCATCTGGGAATCAGGATGGAGGACTTTCAGGTGGAGCCACTAAACTAAACCTTAGAAAGGGAAGATGGCAGAGGGGGAACCCTAAGGAAAATTCAGGAACGAGGACGCACAGAAGTTTCTAGAGCCTGCTTGAAAAAAATGCATAGAGGCAAATAAATCTACATACTAAAAACCCCAAATCACAGAAGATTAAGGCCTCCAGTCTGCCCACCTCTTCTCCCATCCATGCATGACCTAAGGGGTGGAAAGTCGTTAGGGAAAGCCCTTAGGACCCGGGGTGGGGAGGGCGTGGGGGCGGGGGAAGGACTTCAGCGCTGGAATTCACACCAGCAACCCTGTTTTTTTTCACCATGTTTAATTCAGTATCAGAGGAGCACCAATAAATAGTTCTTTCCACCCCTGTAATCTTCCTCCTGCCCCCAAGCGGGGCCTCCAGGGCCTGGCAATGCTGCCACCGGCAGCCCAGACCTCCATGGCTCAGGCCAGCTGAGCTGGAGCGGCTGAAGCGACCCCAGAAAGACAAGTGGGCGGGTCTCGAAGGCCGGAAGGTGCGACTAGGGACGCAGCTCGCGGGGACCTCCTTTCTCAGAGGGCGGGGCCGCTCAGGGGGGTCAGGGGGCGTGGTTTTCGTCCGCAGCTGTCACGATGACGTCCATCCAAATCCGCATGGCTTCCGGGCTGGGGGCCACCATGTAGAAAAGGCGTTCGTAAGTCTTGACACAGAAGGTCAGGCGAGGGCTGGGGCTCTGGAATAAGCAAGGAGAGAGGGTGGTTAGATCGATGTCTACGATGGTCTTTCTAAACCGAGCTAGAATGCTCACTCCCTTTTCTTTTTTTTCCCCGAGACAAGATTTCACCGACTGGCCTGGAACTCATCCAAGCTGGCCTCGAACTCAGATATCTACCTGTCTCTGGCACCTCAGTGTGAGGGATAATGGTGTGTGCCACCATACCTGGCTTTTTAATTTTTATTTTCGTTTTTTACCCCGCCTCTTCTTTTTTTGAAAGTGGATTTGACTTCGTAGCTCAGACTAGCCTTAGACTTGCTGCTCAGCCTCTTGAGGGCTAAGATTACACCATTCCCAGCTGGAGCCCATTTCCTGACCAGCAAATGGGTAAACCCCTTCTTATAGCCATTATGGTTTTAGTCCCAAGGGAAGCGGCTGAAATGTACCCATTTTGGGTTTTTGTTTTGTTTTGGTTTTTTTGGAAGAAAAAAGTTAAGACTTGAGGATTTATTTTTGTTTTGTTTTGTTTTAAGTCAGCTGAGATTCCAACTTGGCCTTTAAAAACCCATAAGTCGGGGCTGGAGAGATGGCTCGGCAGCTGAGAGCGCTGGCTGCTCTTGCAGAAGACTAAGGTTCAGTTCCCAGTTCCCACATGGTGCTCACGATCATCTGTAATGTCAATTCCAGAGGATCTGATGACCTCCTCTGACCTCTGTGGATATCGTACACGTGACATAAAATAAATCTATAAGATGTATTTTAAAACAAACAGCTGGGTGGTGGTGGCGCACATCTTTAGTCCCAGCACTCAGAAGGCAGAGGCAGATGGATCTCTGTCAGCTCCAGACCAGGCTGGGCTACAGAGCTGGTTCCAGAACAGCCAGGGCTACACAGAGAAACCCTGACTAAAATAGATAGGTAGGTAGATAGATAGATAGATAGATAGATAGATAGATAGATGATAGGTGAAAAGAAAAAGAAAACCAACCAACCAATTAACCATAGCTGGCTCCTTTCCAAAGAGGATTCTAAGTATCAGCTGCCAACATCTCTTTCGGCCCTTACATTTTGTCTCCCTTACAACCAGGTCTCCAGCTTGAGACCCTCCTGCCCTTGCCTCCTGAGTGCTGGGCTTACAAGCATGTGCTAAACCAGAGCTGGACCGTGAGTATAGCAAGAGTGGCTTTCCCCTGGGTGACCCAGAGATAGGCTGAGGCTGAGGTTTGGCCACAGGTGCTCAGCAGGAGGGCATTGTGGCACTGAGCAGGGGGTCACCTTGAAGGCACAGCGTAAGTGGTCATAGTACACTTCCTCAATGGCCTGGAAGTAGATGACACCTTTGAGCTTGGTCTCTTCTTTGTCTGGTGGGAAGAAAGAGGGGAAACAGATCTAGTTAGAGACAAGTGTGTGTGTGTGTGTGTGTGTGTGTGTGTGTCTGTGTGTCTGTGTGTGTGTGTGTGTGTGTCTGTGTGTCTGTGTGTGTGTGTGTGTGTGTGTGTGTACTGGGGTCATTGGGCTCTAGTATAGATTATGACAATGCCGTAACCCTAAGGCTGGAGGGAGGTGGAGGTCTATGCTAGATGCGAGACACACAGGTCTAGAGACTACATAAGGCTGGAGATGGGTCCAGGGACAGAAGTGCTGGAGCACTTGGGTCCCTCTGGAAAGGATGGCCTGGGCTCCAGGTGTTCGAGCGGATGGGTCACTGTCCTGGGCCAGAACTGATCCAAACTCCTCTGTTAGTGATTAGAAGCTGTGGGGATTCTGGGTGGTCTAGGAAGGAGGGGGTTGGGACTCGTGTTATGGGACAGAATGGGTTTAACCTAGACTCCAGAGTGTACGGAAGGGGTTGGGAGCCTAACCCCTGGGTCTTAGGGGCAGCGGGGAAGGGGGGGGCGGGGGGGGGCGGGTCTTGATTTTCCAACCCCTGACTTGAAGCTGCCTGGCTGCCTGGTCTCCCAGTTTACCGGCATAGTAAGCCAGACGGCGAGCCTGCTGGTCAAAGCAAAACCAGCGTTTCCTCCATGTTTTGATGCGGCCGCCCATCTTCACCAGGGGCCCACGACAGCAGCCCCCAGACACCCGCAAGTGGGGGCAGCTTTCCGGATTGTGGCCCCAGCGTTCCAGGTGCTGTGGAAGGTCCAGGACCCGGGGACTTGGAGGGCGTGGTGGGGGAGGAGGCGGGGGCGGGGCCTGCAGAGCACAGAGAAGGGAGTCATTGAGCAAAGAGGGATTGCAGCCTAGACAGCCTTTGCAATGATACTAACACCCAGCATCGTGAAGCCAAGGCCACCGGGGAGGCTGAGGCAGGACTGTCAGGATTTCGAGGGCTATAGACGCTGATTAAAAGCAGGAAAAGAAGAGAATGTGCTCTGCCTGTCATCTCAGCACTGGCAAAGTAGAGGTTGGAGGATCAGAAGTTCAAGGTTAATCTCGGCTCCATAGTGAGTTCAAACGAGCCTAGGCTACAAAGAGCATCTCAAAAGCCAAACCAAAACCAAAGAAAAAGTCTCCATTTGACAAAAGAGTCTCATCATTCACAAAGTTTGTGAGGCGGGAGGGACTAGGATGTGAACTTTATACCCTCCTAAGTGAGCCACTTTCATGGACTCTGTCCACCCGAGAGCCCCAGTTCCCTACAGTGAACATGGGGCAGCTCAGCACCCACCCCACCAGCCAGCCCTTGATCATGGAGACGCGAATCTCAGACGCATGCTTGTCCATGCACACGAGCATACGGGGACACACAAGGTACTCCACAGGGGCTGTTTAATAAATGATGTTACTGGTGCTGCATTTTTAATGAGGACAAGTTTGTGCAGAACAACCCTGAAGGATACAACGCCCTTCCTGCTCCCTGGCTCTACTGAGTCGGGAGGCAGGGGGGTCTCTTGTAGCCCATGCTGGCTCTATAGTGGAAAACAATCTTTGAATTTCTGATCTTCCTGCCTCTACCTCTCAAGTGCTGCGATTACAGGCATAAATCCCACAACTAGTTTATGTAGTGCAGGGGATAGAACTTGGGCCTTAGTGCCACATCTCCTGAGTCGTTCTATAATTAATTTTTTTAAACTGCCACAAATGTTTACTCTTTGTCTATAATAACAGCTGAAATAGCTACTGGCATATGAACAGGAAGAAAAAAACAGGAGGAGAAAGACCTGGGATCATAGCTCGTAGCTCAGGGCACAGCTTGTGATTAACACACAGGCTATAAAGCAAGCCAAGCATACAGAATACAAGAACAGGGGGATGGAAAGATCACCCAGCTGAGAAAAAGCGCTTGCCACCAACCCTGATGGTGTGAGTTCCAACCCTGGGACCCACGTAGTAGAAATTGAGAAGTGACTTCCACAAGTCCTCTGACCTCCACATGTGCACTGTGGCCCCTGCTTGCCTACCTAACTACACATGACTTCCATAAACAAATAAATAGTTTAAAAAGAAAAAAAAAAAAAAAGATGGGGTTGGAGAGAGAGCTCAGTTGACTTCTCTTCCAGAGGTCCTAAGTTCAATTTCCAACAACCACATGGTGGCTCACAACCATCTGTAACGGGATCTGACGCCCTCTTCAGTATACTCATATAAATAAAATAAATAATCTTTAAAAAAAAGAGAGAGAGAGAGAGAGAGAGAGAGAGATGGAGTCAGTTACCTAAGCAAAGGCCATGCACGAGGGAGTGAAACCCGAGTAGGACGGGAACCATTGGACTTCTCTTCAAGGGTCGGGCAGGACCCTTCTGGTTGGAGGACAGGAGACAGTGGCATATAATAAAAGGCAAAAGTCAAGAGGCAAAAGCACCCAGAAGGGACAGAGGGGACTAACCATGATGGCAGGAACTGCAGGGCCTGTGGAACTTTCTCGGCTTCTTGTCATCCCTTCCTGTGGATTTGTGAGGGAGAATCAAGCAGGATCCCAATCCGTAAGACAGAGAAATGTCTGAATAAGGGGGCTGGAATTGGACTACGGTAGATACAGGGATCTGAGGGAGGAGGGCTCAGGCCTGGAATCCTGAATCTGAAGGAGGAGGACTGGTGCTTGGAGCCCCGAGTCTGAGGGAGGAGAATTAGGTTCTGGACTCCTGAGTTTGAAGGAGGAGGGCTCAGGCTTGGAGCCCAGAGTCTGAGGGAGGAGGGCTGGGTCTGGACTTGTGCATGTAAAGGAGTGAGGTCAAACGCCCCTTTCTGAGGAGCAGGGCCTGGGGTCTCACCCTAGCCTTGCGCAGCCGTTCCCTCTCAGCCACAGCCTGCTGCAGGAGTCGCTCCATGTGTGCGATGTCTGAGTGAAGCACTGAGTGTCTAGGTGGACAAAGCAGAGATATGATGGTTACCTCTGTGGCCTCCTCCTCCCTCTCCCCCTTTTCTTTCCCCACTCCATGCCTCCCCACCCCAACCTCCCCCCGCTCCCTCTCATGCCTCACCTATTCCCAGGACCACAGTTGAGCAGCTGATAGAGAGGGTATCTCCCAGGGGTCCCCACAGCTTGTGTAAGAGCCGAGGCCTCCAGGGGTCCTGAGGAAGAGGGCACGGGATGTGGAGGCCAGATGTTTCCTCCCTCATCCCTCTATTTCTCCAGCCACCACCCAAGCATTTTTCCATCCTCTGCCCAGGATGGCTGAGGGCAGGGGGCAGGAGGGGAACAGAAGTGTCCTCACCTGTACAGTGGAGAGACAAAGGTCGGGAGGATCCCCTTTGGCTGGCCCTGTCTCCCCTCCTCCGGGGCAGGCTTCCAGTCCTCTGGAGGCCAATAGACCCCTGAAAACACACAAAGGTTGTGTTTGTAAGGTAAGCTGCCCCAGAGGTGCTTAAGATAATGGCTTCACTGACAGCTGTGTGCTCTGGGGGTGAGTGGATGGAAAAGGCTCCAACTCTATCAGTCAATTAACCCGTTAGTGCATTCATGATCTGATGACATCACTTGGAGGTGGTGCAAACTGCTAGACTGGCCCTGTGCAGTGAACAAGGCTGGCGGCAAGGCTCAGAAAGAGTTTGCTTCTAAGCATGAGAACCAGACATCTGCCCATGTAGGAAGTCATCATCCAGCAAGCTGGCTCAAGCCCAGGCCACCAAGTCTAATGCCCGAGTTCAACCCTGTGCAGCAGCAGCAGCCTGATGATGATTCTCGCCGGCTATTCGGTGATGTTCAGGGTATGTCTAATCATGCCCATGCATCCCACCCCCCAACCCCACCCCAGTCAATAAATAAACAAATATGAGAAAGAAAATCAGATGTGGCGGCCTCTGGGGAGGCAGAAACAGATGGATACCTAGATATTACTGGCACGGCCTGATCTGTAAACCTCAGAACCCAGTGAGAGACCCTGCCACAAAACAAAACAAAACAAACAAACAAGCAAAACTAGGGGCAGGGGGAGGCTGGAGAGACAGGTCAGAAGTTAAGAGCACTTACTGTTCATGCAAACAACCCAAGTTTAGTTCCCAGCATCCATGGCAGCTCACAACCACCAGTAACTCCACTTTCAGGGGACCAAACGCCCTCTTCTGGTCTCTGTGGGTACTGCCCTCATGTGCACATACCCACCCAAGCACGGACACACATACATTTAGGGGTCAGGGCACTGAGTGATGGCTAAGAATACATACAGCACTTCAGAGGCCTGAAACTCTCCAAGTAGATCAGGATAGTCTCAAACTCACAGACATCCACCTGCCTGTCTCTGGTGGACGAGTGCTGGGATTAAAGGTGTGCACTACCACATCTGGCTACAAATCAAACAAGGCAGACAGCTCCTCGGGAACTCTGGCATCCACATGTGCACCCTCACACACATAAACAGGATCGCACATACCAACAAGAGATGGTGTCTCTCTGTAGAAGCAGGTTTATCTCCCCCCCACACTCTTGTGTTCTCTGTTTCCTGGTTAATAGGAGTGAGCGGCCCCTTCCCTGTCAGGCCCTGTGCTCCAGCTCGCCGCAGACTCAGCATACATGGAGCCCATGCACATGTGGCTAGAGGTTACAGAGTACTGCCTAGGAAAGCCACCAGCTAACTGTCCCATCTCAGGGGACTGAGGCCTTAACTTTAACTCCCAGCATCAGAAAAAAAAAAAAAAATTAAGGGTCTGGGGATGTTTCTCAGTAGAGTGCTGGCCCAACAAAGCCCTGGGTTTGACCCCCAGCACGTATAATTGAGCAT
>JADRCD010231032.1:8722-24385 GCA_019843815.1 Montemys delectorum
TGAGGCTGAGGCTGAGGCTGAGGCTGAGGCTGAGGCTGAGGCTGAGGCTGAGGCTGAGGCCTGGCTGTCTCTGCTAGGTAGTGGTACTGGTGTTGATTTGTTTTTGCTATCCTGAGTGGATTGCAATCCTACTAGATTGGACTATCACTGTTTTCATGAAGTGTTGGCTAGTGGATTGATCTGCAGCTGTTAACTATTGAACTGAACTGCTGTTTTCCAGACAATGCAGATGGGAGTTGCTCCAAAGAACCATTTCTAAGTAGGTTTGCCTCTCCCATATCCTTTTTCTTTTCCACTACCTCTGGTGGGGGTTGGGCTACATGGGAGTATAAAACATTTAAGCACCATCTTTAAAAGTAAGGTTAAAAAATTGAAGTTACAGTGTGGAATACTAAATTTGAGTTCCATAGCATGGGACATACTGGCTTGGTCAAGTTGAGTAGCTAGAGGCTCTCCATAAATAGCTGGATTACAGTCTGTCCATAAGTGGCTTAGTTTTGACCAGGATATACTGAATATCTGTAGGTTGCCAATAGGTTCCACACCTTTGTTGCCTACATACCTGGGTGTATACTTATATTCTTGAGTTATTTGTGCTGGGGCTGTTTAGGTAGAGCATAGGTACTGTAGTACTAGATTTGTTCCTTCATTTCATTGGAGTCTCTCTCTCTCTCTCTCTCTCTCTCTCTCTCTCTCTCTCTCTCTCTTTCTCTCTCTTTCTCTCTCTCTCTCTTCTCTCTCTCTGTCTGTCTATCTGTCTGTCTCTCATCCCACTGTCATACATGATTTATAGATTATCTCCCACTTCATTTAATGACACTATGATTTTTTTTTTGCTATAAGTGACTTCACTTTTCTTCAATCTGGCCCATTAAAAATTAAGTTCTAATGTTAAGTGTACATCCCTGTCTTTCTTAACCTAGTCCATAGTCCTGGGGAAAAGAATAATTTCGCAATATGCACATACTCTCTTGAATTATTATTTAAACCATTCTTCATATTGATTAGTTTATTTTTTCTCTTAGGGAGTGAATTCTTAGTCTTTAGATTTCCTTTTCTTCCATTACTGTACTCCTTTGTTCATATTCCCATATCTATTCTTAAAAGTCATGGTACCTGTATAACCAAACCTTGCCCAGTTAGCCACCATCACCTGCACCCTTAAAGTCAGTAAAAACATTTGTATAGTGTTCACATCTTCAATCCTTGTCTCTGTTTCTCTCTCAGTTTTCTTGGAGTTCTCATTTTCTTTTCTCTTTGGACTTATGATCGCCACTCTTTTTCTAGAAATGTTTCCCCACTTGTGTTTCTTGTACTTTCCTATTTCTTCAGAACTGTTATTGACTATCTTCCTGTTCTCCAATGTCTCACTAGAGCGTTTTTGGATTTATTTCCTTCTGTTTGGTGATGTTCTTTTATAAGTAGACAGTTAAGATTGGGAGAGTCCAATATAGCCAGATGGGTGAATAGTTTGCCCTCAAAGTCTAGTGAATAGTCTTCTTTTCTCAGAACTGACACAGGCTAAAATATGTTGACTATTACCTGTACTTTCCTTAATTATTAGGCAATATAGGGGTGGAGAGAGAATATCTCCAGATTTCCTAGGCCAGTCAGCAAAGGTTTAGAGTACATATATTCTAGGGTAGCTACAATTGCAAAATCATCCAGAAAGGCAATATGGATTCATACATAAGTTTGTAGTCACTCACGCTCCATTGTTCTAACTGCTAGAGTTCATTTATTCCTTCCTACATAGAGCACTAACTGAAACCATTACAGAAAAATTTTAGAGGATTAGTGTTGTTTTAGAGACTTTGTGGGCAGTGAACAGTGTAGTGGGGCTGGGACTAGGTTGGGAATGGCTGGCATGTTGTTGGGGGATCAGCTGCTATTGATTTTTCAGTGACAAGGGCCAAATTGACAGGCTAAACATGTGAACTCTCATTCAAACAGTAGGCACTTGTACAAAATGGGGCCATGGGAATAGTTGAATCTCAGTAGTTCAAAGCAGATATATAAGTTGCTGATGATCATATCACTACGATGAAGTGGGGGTTGTAAGATACAAGGAAGGGTAAGTGTGTTTACTTTTCAAGCTCCTGTAAAGGACAAGTCTAGGAAGCAGAAAAACCATGAAGGCAGTGGAATGACAACTTTATTGTTATTTGTCTCAGAGCTTTATAAGTAATGCTTTGTGGCACGGTATTCTCAATATGTTTGGTTGCCCAGGTTGAAGCATCTTGGTCTTCTGATTAGCTGCTGAGAAAGCTGCCATGGTTATCTTCTTAGAGGTTTGGTCTATTGCTGGAACCCTGGCCATGGACACTTGAGAATGCATTTTCGTGCCTCTCCTCATGCATTGTTTTCAATATATTTACTATCAGAACTACAAATTTATTGAACTCCACCTCAAGGTCATAATTTGTGTCAAGACCTTTCATCAAATCTTTTATGATTTTCTCTTTCTCTTCCTCTTTTTGTGGGTGGAAGAGAGACAGCTGTTAGTTCTTTCCATCAGAAGTAGGGATCACTATGAGAGATTATATGTCCAATCCTAAAGAAAGAATTAAAAGTACAAGAAGCCTACAGAACAAGAAATAGATTGAACCAGAAAAGAAACCTCTTCTTCCATATAATAATAAAATCACTAAATGTACGAAACAAAGAAAGAATATTAAATCTGTAAAAAGACAAATAACTTATAAATGCGGACCTATCAAATTACACCAGAGTTCTCAAGAGTGATGCTAAAAGCCAGACAATCTTGGACAAATGTGATACATACCCCGAGAGACCACAGATGCCAGCCCAGGATAGTATACCCAGCAGAACTTCCAATCACCATAGACAAAGAAATGATTATATTCCATGACAAAACCAAATTTACACAATATCTTTCTACAAATTCAGCCTAAGAAATAATGATCTCACAATAAATCCAAAAGAAGATAATCACACACACACACACACATAATATCACCTCCAACAATAAAAGTAACAGAAACTAACAGTCATTTGTCTTTAAATATCTCTGAACATCAACAATCTTTATTCTCTAATAAAAAGACACAGGCTATTAGCTGGATACATTAATCAGGATCTAGAATTTTGCTGCATAGAGGAAACACAGCTCAGTGAGAAAGACACATATTATATCAAAGTCAAAGGGTGTAAAAGGTTTTTCCAAGCAAATATTCCCAAGAAACAATCTGAAGTTTGCATTCTAATATCTAATAAAATAGATTTTCAAGCAAAGCAATCAAAAAAGATGGAAGACATTTTATACTCATCAAAAGAAAAAAATCCACCAAGTCAAAGTTTCAATTCTGAACATCTGTGCCCCCAATGGAAGGGAGACCATATTTTTTTTATTATAGAATCAAGTTTATTTAGGGCATGGGGAGGGTAGCAGAGGCACAGAAAGGCAGAGAGAATGAGAGAGTAGAGAAGTAGGTGATGGCCATGACCATATGGAGAGAGCAGGGAAGATAATGGGGAGAGAGGAAGAACAAGGCAGAGGAAGGGGGCAGGAGGCAAGGGAGAGAAGCAGGAGTAAGAGCGGGAATCCACATTTGTAAAGAATCTTTACTAAAGCTCAAAACATACACTGTCCCTCACACAATAATAGCATGGGATTTCAATACCCAACTCTCACCAACTGACAGGTAATTGAAACAGAAAATAAAACATAACACAGTGAAACTAACAAATGTTATGGATCAAATGGATTTAACAGATATTTACAAAACATTTCACCCCAAGTCAAAAGAATGTACCATCTTCTCAGCACCTCATGGAACTTCTCAAAATTGACCATATAATTATTTGGACATAAAATACACCTCAACAGATACTAGAAGATTGAAATAAATCCATGCATCCTATCAGATCACCATAAAATATGGCTGGACTTCAATAATAACAAAACCAATACAAAGTCCACATACTGATGGAAAATGAACAACTGTCTAGTCAATTATAACTTGGTTAGGGAAGAAATAGTGAAAGAAATTAAAGATTTTCTAGAATTCAATGAAAATAAAGGCATAGCATGCCCAAACTTATGAGACATACACATAATATCACCTCCAACAACAAAAATAACAGGAACTAACATTCATTGGTCTTTAATATCTCTGAACATCAACAGTCTCTATTCTCCAATAAAAAGACACAGGTTATCAGCTGGATACATTAATCAAGATCTAGCATTTTGCACTAAGTTCCTTAATAATGAAATTAGAGAGATCCTAAGATGCTATCAACTTAATAGCATACTTGAAAGCTCTATAAGAGAAAGAAGCAAGCACACCCAAGAGGAGTAGATGGCAGCCAATAGCTAAACTCAGGACTGAAACAAACCAATTAGAAATGAATATAATACAAAGACTCAACAAAACCAAGTGCTTTGTGAAAATCAACAAGATAAATAAACCCTTAATACAACTAACTAAAGGGCACAGAGACAGTATCCAAATTAACAAAATCAGAAATGAAAAGGGAAACTTAGAAAGTGGCACTGAAGATATTTAGGAGCATACATGGGCCAGTCTGAGACCCCTGGCACATCTGTAGCAGAAGTCTGCCTGGTCTAGCCTCGGTGGGAGAAGATGCACTTAATCCTCCAGAGATTTGTGGTACCAGTGAAAGGGGATGGTCTAGTGGGGGAGGATACCCTTACAGCAGTAAAGTGCATTAGAAATGGTATGTGGAACTGTGGGAGAGGGACCGAGAGGGGAGGCAATAACTGGAATGTAAATAAATAAAATAATTTAAAAACAAAATCAGAAATGAAAGGGAGACATACCAACAGAAACTGAGAAAATTAGAAAGAAAACATCAGATCTTACGACAAAAGTCTATACTTGACAAAACTGGAAAATTTGATGAAATGGATCATTTTCGAGACAGAGAAATGTACCAAAGTTAATAATTAATATAAAATATCTTGGTGTAACAATAACCAAACAAGTGAAAGTTTTGTAGGAAAAGAACTCAAGTCCTCAAAGAAAGAAATTGAAGAAGTTCTCAAAGATGGAAAGATCTCCCATGCTCATGAATTAGTAGGATTATCATAGTACAAATGCCCATTTTGCCAAAGGCAATCTACAGACTCACTGTAATCCCCATCAAAATTCCAACTCAGTTCTTCACAGACATGGAAAAAGCAGTTTTCAACTTCATGTAGAAAAGCAAAAAATGCAGGATAGCACAAACAATTCTCAACAATTAAAGAAATTCTGGGGAATCACCATCCATGACATCAATTGCTACTACTGAGCAATAGCATAGGGACAGACAGGATGGTCAATGGAACAAAACTGAAGACCCAGAAATAAACTCAGATACCTGTGGTCATTTGATCTTAGATAAAGATGCCAAAACTATACAGAGGAAAAAAAGAGAGCATTTTATCAAATGGTGCTGACCTAATTGCCAGTTTGCATGTAGAAGATTGCAAATTGAACCATATTTATCACCTTGTACAAAAATCAAGTGCAAGTGGATTGAGGACCTCCACATAATATCAGATACACTGAATTTAATAGAAGAGAAAGTGGGAAGTAGCCTTGAAATCATTGGTACAGGGGAAAATTTCATGAACAGAAGACCAATGGCTCAGGCTGTAAAATAAACAATTAACACATGGGACTCATGAAACTGAAAAGCTTTTGTAAAACAAAGTCAATAGGATGAAATAGTAACCTACAAATTGGGAAAGGATCTTCACTAACCCTACATCTGATAGAGATCTAATATTTAAAATATGTAAAGAAATTAAGAAGTTAACCTCCAAAAAAAATCAAATTACCCAATTAAAAAATTGGCTACAGAACTAAATAGAGAATTCCCAACAAAGAAATCTCAAATGGCTGAGAAACACTTAAAGAAATGTTCAGTATTCTTAGTCATCAGGAAATCCAAATCAACACAACTCTGATATTACACTTGGCACAAATCAGAATGACTAAGATCAAAAACTCAAGTGACAGCAAATGCTGGTGAGGAAGTGATAAAGTACACTCCTCCATTGCTGGTGTGATTGCAAGCTGGTACAAGCTCTTTGGAAATCAATCTGATGGTTCCTTAGAAAATTAGAAACTGTTTCACCTGCAGACCAAGGTATAGCACTCCTGGGCATATACCCAAAAATTTCTCCAACATATAACAAGGACATAAACTCCACCACGTTTATAGCAGCCTTATTTGTAATAGCCAAAAGCTGGAAACCACCCAGACGTTTCTCAATTGAAGAATGGATACAGAAAATTTGTTTTATTTACATAGTGGAATACTATTTATCTATTCAAAACAAGGACATCATGAGTTTTGCAGGCAAGTGAATAGAAGTAGAAAATAGTTAGTAATTGTTGTTCATCCTAATTACTAACTAGTACCCTCAGAGCTCCCAGGGACCCAACCACCAATCAAGGACTATACAGGGTGGGACTGAATGTTCTGGCAGCATGTGTATAGTAGAGGATTGCAAATTCGATCATCAATAGGAGGAAAGGACCTCGGCCTTGTGAAGGTTTTGTGCCCCAGTGTAGGGGAATGCCAGGGCCAATAAGTGGGAGAGGGTGGAGTGACAGGCATGGGGAAGAGGGAGGCAAAAGGGGTTTGTTCTTGTTGTTTTTGTTTGTTTGTTTTTCGGAGGGGAACCCGGGAAAGGGAAAATTTACATGTAAATAAAGAAAATATCTAATAAAAAAAAGAAAGAAAGAAAAAAGAAGAAGAAGTAGAAAATATCCTCCTGAGAAAGATAACCAAGACCCAAAAGACATGCATGGCATGTACTCACTGATAAGTGGATATTAGCTTAAAAGTTAAGAATACCAATGATACAATTTACAGAATGTATGAAGTTTTACAAGAAAGAAGGCCCAAATGAGGATGCATCAATTCCCCTTTAAAAGCTATAATAGAGGGAGGGATATACCTGGGTTCAATGGAGTAGGGGGAGGTAAAAAGGGGAAAGGATCAGGTATGTGTAGGAGACAGGAGAGAAGCCCAGAGATGAGAAGAGTGAATGGAAATATACAGATGCGGGGGAAAGGGTTCCCAGGGGGAATTGCCAGAAATATCCAGAGACCTGGGATGTCAGAGACTTCCAGGCCTTAATGGGGATCACCTTAGCTGAAATGCCCAACAGTGGGGATATGGAACCTGAAGAGAGCATCTCTAATATATAGACAGGACCCTGTGTGGAGGGTTGAAGCCACTCACCCATCTTCAATATTTTGATACAGAATTTTTCCTGTCTAAAGGAAATTCAGGGACAAAAAATGGAGTAGAGACTGAAGGAATGACATACATTCATTATCTTAACTTGGGATCCACCCCATGGACAGGCACCAAATCCTGACACTATTACTAAAGCCATGTTGTTCTCCCATACAGGAGACTAGCATGGGTGTCCTCTGAGAGATTCTACACGCAGCTGACTGAGATTGATACAGGTACTTAAAACTAACTGTGTACTGAGTTTGGGGACCTCTATGGAAGAATTAGAGGAAGGATTGGAAGAGCTGAAGAAGTTGGCAACCCTCTAGGAAGAACAATAGGACAAACCAACCCAGACACTTCTGAGTTCTCAGAGACTAAGACCAAACAGCATACATGGGCTGGTCTGTAGCCCCCCTGTACATATCTAGTGAAGGACTGCCTTGTCTGGCCTCAAAGGGAAAGAAATGATTGGCCTAATCATGTAGAGGCTTGATACAAGGAAGGGGATGCTGGAGGGCTGGTGGTGGGTGATGAGTAGGGGAGCACTCTCTCAAAGGTGATGGGAGTTGGGGTGAAGAATTCTGGGAAGGGGCAATATTTGGACTGTTAATAAATAAAATAATTTAATAAATAAAAGAAAGAGCAGGAATATCAAGGTGTAGCATAGACCACCAGCTATCTGAACATCTTCCACATAGTGGCTGTGTAATCTTGGCTAAGCCTTCTCTAAACTGATTGTCCCATCCTCAAGGTCATCACTTCATGCTCTACCACATTGCCTTGCCAGGGATGTTGAGAGAAGTCTAGAATCATGGTGGATCACAAACTCATTAGTACCACTTGTCTTCCTGGGAGCAGTAACATGTTTCACTGACATCCTCACTTATGGGAGCTCTATATGTCTCTAGTATCTCCCACATTAGCATTTTTCTACTTAACATGGTTTCTAGGAGGGCTGAAGACCCACCTACAGGACTGGTCCTACTAATGGACTGACACTGGCACTCATGTCACTTGTCTTATTCATTTTCATCTAGGTTTGTACATATGCATTTGAAAATGACACACATGCTTTTGGAATGAATCTATTTAGCTAGAGTTGACTAGTCATTTCTTGAGTGGAGGATATTCCTGACATTTGATAGTGGTTCTGCATGTGAACTCTGTGAATCTGGCTCTCCACATGCTCTTGATTTCTGCATTTTCTACCCTAAGCCCTTAGGTCTACTATAAGTCCCTCGCTTAGTGTCTTTTATTGTCTTGTTAAGGGCTGTTCTCAAGTATGTTCATTATCAGAGATGAAGTCTCAAGTCAAATGTCACCACTGCAAAGTAAGTGGTCCCTCTAGCCCACTCATCTCTGCTGCACCCAGCATTGATCACCCAGAGGACTTTATCTCATGTTCCCCCACTCTCATACAAAATTGGTTTTCTCTCTTTTCTTAATGTGTATCTATTCCCAGGATTGTCAGCTCCAGATTTACCTCTCAATGTGTCTGCCCAGAACATGACTTTATACATCACAGATGTTCAATTCTGACTGGCAGTTTCTAACCTGGCATACCACCAGTGACTGTGCCCTTGCTCTACCTCTATAGAAGGTCCTATCATTTTATCCCTAACTGTTGCAGACTGTATCCTCTGCCCAAACTAATCAAGGCTTACCTTGAAAGATTTTGGCATCTCCTCTTTCAGAAAAAATTTTTAATTCCTGCCTGTTCAAGGTGGCGGTGTCTCCTAGTCTTACAGAGTACTTGTGGAAGGTGTCGATGATGATGTTCAAGGCTTCTTCTATCTGTGACATTTTAAAGCTCATCTTTCTTCCTTCCTTTCTCTCTTTCTTTTTTTCTTCACTCTCTTTGAATTCTGGAGAAGCAAATGTGTAATAAATGAATGTTATATCAAGCATACCTGCTCTTGTCTCTTGTCTCTATCTAGCTAGAAAGGGAGAGTACCTTCACAATAAAAGATAGAACAGGGTACCACTTAGTCTGGAAACATCCTGTCACATATGTATAAGAGATTAAGTTCAAACAATGAAAAGAACACTAAAAATAATATGATTTTATAGTAAAGAAACTTACTATGAAGGAAGCTACAAAGCTGCCACAGTCAGGAAGGTGGGACCAATATAATGGTTAGGGGAAAAGTCACACAGACAAGGGAAAGACAGCAGTGGAAGGCAGGCTCCTAAGTAATAAAGCTGTGTTCACTTACCGAAGCTTAGAAGCAACACAGTGTTTGGCATAGTAGAGCAAGCCCAGCATTTAAAGGGAGCTCATGACTGACACATATTCCCCTTATCCCTGGAATGAATGCATCAAAGATGAAGAATATAGTATCCCTGCATGAGTGTGGAGAATTATGACAGGACAGGAGGTGATCACATACCTCTGTGGATGGAAGGCTATTAAGAGACTAGAAAATGGAAGATGATTCCTTTTAGGAATTTTAATCACCATTGTCCAGAAATTAAAAACTGTGAGGCACAGAATATTATAACCTGACTGACTTCACTGAGTAACTGCCTGGCTTCAAGTGATTCAAGCCTTTGAACTTTACTTCATTTTGATCAACTAGTACTACCTTCATGTCCCTGTTTCTTGGAACAAACTTGCAAGGTAGAGATTGAATAAACAGATTTTACATTCCAAATAGCTAATGCTAGTCACAGAAATTGTGTATCAGATAATCAGGATTGTCTTCTCTTTCTTTGTCTCCCTTTCTTTTCTTTCTTTCTTTTCTTTCTTTTCTTTCTTTCTTTCTTTCTTTCTTTCTTTCTTTCTTTCTTTCTTTCTTTCTTTCTTAATTTTTATTTACATGTCATGTTATATCTCCTTTCCAAGTTTCCTCTCCAAAAAGAGAAAAAAACAAAACCCTCCTAAAACAAGCAAACAAAAACCCCGTGCTCCCTCCTCTCTCCCCCTACTCACCAACCCACCCTCTCCCACTACCTGTCCCTGACATTCCCCTACACTGGGCCATAGAACTTTAACAGAACCAAAGGCCTCTCCTTCCATTAGTGAACAACTTGGCTAACCTCTGCTACATATGCAGCTGGAGCCATTGGTCCCACCATGTGTACTCTTTGGTTGGTGGTTTAGTCCTTGGAAGCTCTGAAGGTACAAGTTAGTTCATATTGTTGTTTGTCCTAAGGTCCTGCAAACCCTTCAGCTCCTTGGGTCCTTTCTCTAGAACCTTCACTGGGGACCCTGTGCTCAGTCCAGTGGATGGCTGTGGGCTTCTACTTCTGTATTTGTTGGGCACTGTCAGAGCCTTGCAGGAGGCAGCTATATCAGGCTCCTGCCAGCCAGCACTTGCTGGCATCCACAATAGTGTTTGAGTTTGATGATTTTATATGGGAAGGATCTCTAGGTGGAACAGTCTCTCGATTGTCCTTCCTGCAGTCTCAGCTCCATACTTTGTCTCTGCAACTCCTTACATGGGTATTTTGTTCCACCTTCTAAGAAGGATTGAAGTATCCTCAATTTGGTCTTTCTTCTTTTTGAGTTTCTTGTGGTTTGTAGATTGTATCTTGGGTATTCCGAATTTCTAGATTATTTCCTCTTATCAGTGAGTACATACCATGTGTATTCTTTTGTGATTGGGTTACCTCACTCAGGATAACATTCTCCAGATCCATCAATTTCCCTAAGAATTTCATAAATTCATTATTTTTAATAACTCAGTACTCCAGTGTGTAAATGTACCACATTTTCTGTATCCATCTTCTGTTGAGGGACATCTGTGTTGTTTCCAGTTTCTGGCTATTATACATAAGGCTTCTATGAACATAGTGGAGCCTGTGCCCTCATTACATGTTGGCACATCTTTTGTGTATATGCTCAGGAGTGGTATAGCTGGGTCCTCAGGTAGTACTGTGTCCAATTTCTTGAGAAACCACCAAATTGATTTCCAAAGTGGTTATACCAGTTTTGAATCCCACCTGCAATGAAGGACTGTTCCTCTTTCTCCACAACCTTACCAGCATCTGCTGTCATTTAAGTTTTTGATCTTAGCCATTCTGACTGCGGTGAGGTTGAATCTTAGGGTTGTTTTGATTTGCATTTCCCTGATGACTAAAGATGTTGAACATTTCTTTATGTGCTTCTCAGCCATTTCGTATTTTTTTTTAATTAGGTATTTTCTTTATTTACATGAAAATTTCTCCTTTCCCAGTTTTCCCTTCAAAAAACAAACAAATAAACAAACAAAAACAATAAGAACAAACTCCTGTTGCCTCCCCCATTCCTATGCCTGCCACTCCACCCTCTCCCACTTATTGGCCCTGGCATTTCCCTACAATGGGGCACAGAACCTTCACAGGGCTGAGGACCGCTCCTCCTATTGATGATCGAATTTGCAATCCTCTACTATACACATGCTGTCAAAATAATCAGTCCCACCATGTATAGTCCTTGGTTGGTGGTTGGGTCCCTGGGAGCTCTGAGGGTACTAGTTAGTTCATATTGTTGTTTGTTCTAAGTGGCTGCAAACCCTTCAGCTCCATAGATCCTTTCTCTAACTCCTTCATTGGGGACCGTGTGCTTAGTTCAATGGATGGCTGTGAGCCTCTACATTTGTATTAGTCAGGTATTGTCAGAGCCTCTCAGGAGATAGCTATATTTAGGCTGGCTTGTCCTTCCTTCAGTCTCTGCTCCATAGTTAATCTCTGCAACTCCTTCCATGAGTATTTTATTCCCCCTTTTAAGAAGGAATGAAATGTCCACCTTGATCAATTCTTGATCTTAGAGCATAAGCTATTTGTGTTCTCTTCAGAAAATTTTCCTCTGTACCCATGTGCTCAAGGCTCTTCCCACTTTCTTTTCTATTAGTTTCAGTGCATTTGCTTTTATGTAGAGGTCCTTCATCCACTCGGACTTGAGATAAGATTGGATCAATTTGCTTTCTTCTACATGCTAACTGCCAGTTAAGCTAGCATCATTTGTTGAAAATGCTGTTTCCGCCCCCCCCCCACACACACACACTGGATGGTTTTAGTACCTTTGTCAAAGATCAAGTGACCATAGGTGTGTGGGTTCATTTCTGGGTCTTCAGTTTGATTCAATTGATCTACCTGCCTGTCACTGTACCAATACCATGCAGTTTTTATCACAATTGCTCTGTAGTTCAGCTTAAGGTCAGAGATGGTGATTCCACCAGAAATTCTTTTATTGTTGAAAATAGTTTCCACTCTCCTAGGTTTTTTTGTTATTCCAGATGAATTAGCAAATTTCTCTTTCCAACTCTGTGAAGAATTGAGTTGGAATTTTGATGGGGATTTCATTGAATCTATAGATTGCTTTTTGCAAAATGTTCATTTTTCTATTTTAATTCTACCAATCCCTGAGCATGGGAGATCTTTCCATCTTCTGAGACCTTTGATTTCCTTCCTCAGAGGTTTAAAGCTCTTGTCATACAGATATTTCAGTTGCTTAGTTAGAGTCACACTAAGGTATTTTATATTATTTGTACCTATTGTGAAGGGTGTTGTTTCCCTAATTTCTTTCTCAGCCTGTTTATCCTTTGTACTGATGAAGTCTACTTATTTGCTTTGGTTAATTTTATATCCAGCTCCTTTGCTGAAGTTGTTTGTCTGGTCTAGGAGTTCTCTGGTGGAATTTTTGAGGTCACTTAAGTATCCTATCATATTATCAGCATATAGTGATAATTTGACTTCTTCCTTTCCAATTTGTATCCCTTTGTCCTCCGTTTGTTTTCTAATTACTCTGGCTAGAACTTCAAGTATAATAGTGAATAGGTAGGAAGAGAATGGACAGCCTTGCCTAGTCCCTGATTTTCATGGGATTGCTTCCAGTTTCTCTCCATTTAGTTTGTTGTTAGCTACTGGTTTGCTGTATATTACTTTTACTATGTTTTGTTATGGGAATTGAATTCCTGATATTTCCAAGACTTTTATCATGGAGAGGTGTTGGATCTTGTCAAATGCTTTTTCATGGATGATAAGGGTTCATAGGGTGGAAATGGCCAAGCTACTAAAAGTAATTTATACATTCAAGGCAATCTCCATCAAAATTTCAGTGGAGTACCTCAGAGATGCTAAAATACAAACACAAATTTCATATAGAATCACAAATGACTTAAGATAACCTAACGAATTTTCAATAATAAAAAATATTCCTAAGGGCATCTCTATCTCAGTGTTCAAGCTAAATCATAGAGCTGCAGCAATTGTATTAGCATAGCACTGAAACACAATAGATTAATTTATCAATGGAATAGGACTGATGATCCACACAGAAATACACATTTCTAGCTTTTGATAAAAAGACTAAGGTATGCATTATTGGAAAAAAAAGAGCATCTTCAAGAAATGGTGCTAGTTATCTTAATAACTACGTGTAGAGGAATGGAACTAAATCCACAAATCTCATGTGTTGGAAGCTCAGCTCCACTTGTATCAAGTCCTTAGCACAAACTGGAACTCTATTAAATAGAGGAGTAGATCAAGTAGGAGGTTAGATATATCTTATTAGCACAGGAACTCTGATAGTATAGGCAATAAAACTGACAAATGATACATGCAATAGGTATTCTTGAAGTACAAAAACTCTGCTCAACAAAGAACCCCATAGTTTGTGTAAAGAGACAGCCTACAATATGGATATACTAAATGACTTTAGTAGTTCTTTATCTGACAGTGTTCGGATCATGAATATATGCAAAGAAATAAAAGAACTAAATGTCAGAAAAACCAACAAGTCAACTAAAAATGAGACATGTACGTAAAAATAGTTTTCTGGAAAAAAAAGAATGGCTAAGAGATGTTTTAGAAGTGTTCAAAATCTTTATCAATTACAATAATACAAATTATAATGCTTGAGATTTTATCTTATCCTAATGGGAACACCTAAAATAAAAAACAACCTGCCTCTAAGAGATAATCAACAATGTAAAAAAAAAAACCCAGCAATTCTAATGAATGGAAACACATGCTTATCTGGATGTGGGTACGGGATGTGGGAGTGTAGAGAGGTGAAACCTCTATGAGAATCAGAGATCACATTCCTGGAATCCTAGAAACAGATATACTTTCTGATCCAATTATTCTACTCTTGGGCATGCATACACCCAAATGATTATATATCTTCCTACAGAGATACTCATTTGACCATGTTAACTTCTACTCTGGTCATAATAGCTAGGAAATGAAAACAATCTGATAATGGATATGAGGTACATTTCCACAAAATTATACAGCTGTTAAGAAAAACGAAATTATGAACTTCTGACAAAATGTATGGTGATGGAAACAGGCATTCTGAATGAAGTAAACCAGATCCAGAAATACAACATTTACAAATTTTCTCTAATTTGCGGGTGTTAGCTATGACTCTTTATGTGTGTATCATTTGGAACACCCACTGAGATCAGCAAATTAAAAATGGCCAGTCTCTCTCTCTCTCTCTCTCTCTCTCTCTCTCTCTCTCTCTCTCTCTCTCTCTTTCTCTGTGTGTGTGTATGTGTGTGTGTGTTTGTGTGTGTATGTGTGTGTGTGTGTGTATGTGTGTGCACGCGCGCACATTTACAAGATGGCACAAAGTGTAAAGAAGAGTAATAAGACAAGAATGGTAGGTGAGAGAGTAGAGCAGAAGAGGAAGTATAATGAGGGTTAACATAACTAAACACCTTTCACAGAGAACAAATGTAAACCTGCTTTATGATTCCTGAAATACTCTGTACCCCATTTTTTAATAGAGTTATTTGATCCTCTGGAGTCTAACTTTTTGAGTTCTTTGTATATATTGGATATTAGCCCTCTATCTGATATAGGATTGATAAAGATCTTTTCCCAGTGTGTTGGTTGCGATTTTTTCCTAGTAACAGTGTCCTTTGCCTTACAGAAACTTTGTAATTTTATGATGTCCCATTTGTCAATTCTTGATCTTAGAGCATATGCTAGTTTTATGTGGCGGTCCTTGAACCACTTGGACTTGAACTTTGTACAAGGAGAAATGAAAGGATCTATTTGCATTCTTCTACATGCTAACTACCAGTTGAGCCAGCACCAGTTGTTGAAAATGCTGTCTTTTTTCCACTGGATGGTTTTAGCTCCTTTGTCAAAGATCAAGTGATCATATGTGTGTGGGTTCGTTTCCTGGGTCTTCAATTCTATTCCCTTGATCTACCTGCCTGTCACTGTACCAATATCATGCAGTTTTTTTTTTTTTTTTATCACAATTGTTCTGTAGTACAGCTTAAGTTCTGGGATGGTGATTCCATCAGATGTTCCTTTATTGTTGAGAATAGTTTTCACTGTCCAAGGTTTTTTGCTTTTCTAGATGAATTAGCAAATTACTCTTTCTAAGTCTGTGAAGAATTGAGTTGGAATTTTGATGGAGATTGCATTGAATCTATAGATTGCCTTCTGCAGGATGGCCATTTTTACTATATTAATCCTTTAAATCCATGAGCA
>JADRCD010231034.1:0-29603 GCA_019843815.1 Montemys delectorum
CTGTGCTCACAGATGTGTCAGCATTCCTTGGAGACCAGCTCTCTCCAGGTGGGACCCTGGTATGCAGAGCTGTGGTCAGCTGTGGCTATACCTCACACTTAATTTTTCCACATACACATGGATATGATGACATCTATTGAGCATAGGGAAGCTGATGTCCATAGCTTTCAAAAATCAATGATTATCCTTCACCAGCATCTACAAAATGTCAGTAAATCCTAAACAAGTATTGAAACCTGGAGAATTTCTCTCCTACTTCTGATGGACCTTTGGCTGAGTTAACCTTGTGCAGGTTTTATGCAGACTAAAAAGCTGCTATTCATTGTAGTGACCACATTATATCTGGAAGACAGAATTTCATAGTAGTTCTAAATATCCTCTGGCTCTTAGTGTTTTTCAGTCTCATATTGGTAGCTATTCTCTGAGATTTGACTTGTGAGAAATTTGATACAGATATCCAATTTACATCTGAAATCTCATTCTCATGTTTTTAACCCTTTGACCAATTATTCATCTCTCTGTTGGCTGTCTCCCCATTTCAGAAGAATTTATTTGAACAAAGTTGAGATCAGCTGAGTTCTGTGAATATAAATGTAAATGTTTAGAAACATGACTATTGAGCAAAATAGTAACAGGATATTCTACTCTAGGGCTTAAGGTCACCACTGCTTTGGGTTTTAATTTGTGTATTTAGTTTATTATTAAATTATTTTCATAAATTATGTTTTGGTCACCTTTTCCCTTTGCTATATCCCCTAACCCATTATCTACCCACCCAACACTATATTCTTTTCTCTTTGTTTCTTTCAGAACTAAATCCCCAAACTCAGAAACAAAAATCAAACAAAAACCTCAACAAGATAAAATTACCAAATTAAACTAAACAAAGCAAAACGTCTACCCCCCCTCACACTGACAAGTCCATGAAGTTTGTTTTTGAGCAACTACTTCAGGGTATGGGACCTGCTATAGTTTGGCTTATTAACCAGTGACATACCCATGGGTGAAAATTGATTTTCATCTTCTGAAAGGGTATCAGTAGCAAGTAGTTTCATGGTTAGTGTGGGATTTTGTGTCCATTCACTCTTTCAATGCTGGACCCTACTACAGGCTTGATCCTATGCAGGTCTTGTCCATGCTGCCAGTGTCCATGTTGACTAAAGGTGTCAATCAGTCCTGTTGTGTCTGGAAACTGCTATTTCTTTGGAGTTATCTACCACTTGTGGCTCTTCTAATTCTTATTCCTCCTTTTCCATGTAGATTTCTGAGAGCCAGGGCTTGATGAAGACATCCCATTTAGGACTGAGTCCTCCAGGTTACCAGTTTCATCACATTGTCCAGTTGTAGGTCTCTGTATAAATTCCCACATTCTATAAGAAGAAACCTCTCTGATATGGGATGAGTAACACACTCTTCTCTAGGCATAGCAATATGTTCTTAGAATTCAATAAAACATCATCTCAATTATAAGAATAATATTTGAAAAATCAAACTCAGTTAAACAGAGAGAACAGTGGATTGAAAAAATGCTTACAGGCACAGATGCTTGAAGGGGTTCAGAGTTTATGAATAAGCTGATAAAGCTTTGAGCATATGTGGTCAGTTGTTGATAAGAGGGAACATTCTGATAGTATCAAAGCAAGAGGTCTTCATAATTCTCACAATGGACCTCAGCATTTATGATATTTTTTATGATGTAATTTTGAAGGATTTTATGTATGTGAACAACATGAACAACTTGTGATTTTTAAAAACTCCTTTCAGTATTAGAGGTTGAACTATAGTTCATGAGGCAGCATTTGGCTCAAAGGGCTAAGAGAATATTGCAAAAACAAGAGTTGAAGAAGTCTCACCTACAGTGATATTTGAAGACACCCAGGATCGAATTACCTCAAAAAGAAAAAGAGGAGGAGAAGGAGGAAGAGGAGGAGGAGGAGGAGGAGGAGGAGGAGGAGGAGGAGGAGGAGAAAGATAAGAAGAAGAAGAAGAAGAAGAAGAAGAAGAAGAAGAAGAAGAAGAACAACAACAACAACAACAACAACAACAACAACAACAACAACAACAACAAGGAAATAGTAGAAGTATATTGCAAATTTGTGGCTTGAGGTTAAGCATTTTCACTTAAACAGTAATAAATGGAATTAAGTGGAAAGAGCAAATTTGAAGGAGTGCAAGATGAATTTAATTTTAATTACATATTATTTTGTTTTCTTCTGACATTTTTATCCATGTGAAGTTCTTCTTGAGGTGAGGTTGGCATTGTTCATCTTAGTGTCATTGCTCATGCCAACAGCTTCTTGTTGATATTCTTTAACAAATATGTTGTTTGTTTTTATATACAAAAATACTATGGTAGTGACAAATGAGATTTAAAGATTTCGAGACAGGAAATAATAAGCAAGCTGTTTTTTTTCCATACTGTGATATTTTCATGAGTTTATTGTTAGGGTAGTCATGAGGTGGCAGAAAATAGTTATTGCTTATGTTACCCATGTTACTAAAAATTACCATCCTGTACATTGCTCTATTGCAAAGAAAAAGAGAAAAGATAAATATATTTAAAAGACAGGGTTGTTGAATGAGTCTTGCTTTTCAACCATTGCAGCCCCTGGATGGTAAATTAAAGCTCCTTAAGTCAGGGACTGACTAGCAGTGCCTGTAAAGCAGGTTCAGAGAAATCCCAGCACCTTTTCTAAGATACAGGACATCTCTGGGGCTTGTTTTCAGTTTCAGAGCTTTAGTCCACAATCATAAAGGTAGGGAGGATGGCAATATGTAGGTATGTACTGGACCAGTAGCTGACAGTTATATACTGATCCCCTGATCCATAGATATGGTGGGAGGGAGAGAGGGAAGGAAGGAGAAAGAGACAGAAAAAGAGAGAGAAGAGAGATAGAGACAGATAGATAGATGGAGAGAGAGAGAGAGAGAGAGAGAGAGAGAGAGAGAGAGAGAGAAATTTTATACCTCTTACCTTAGTCCCAGATGCCCACAGCTATCATCAACCACCATGTGAGTCCTCTACCCTAATTCTCAGCCTGCAGCTCCCTCTGGGCAAATCCAGCAGCTACTAGCTCTTCCCTGCCCCGTCTGCACTCTATTTCCAGGTTCCCAACTCTATTTGCAGCCCTGGAGTCATGCCCCCAGTCAGGACAAACAGGAGTCTGAAGCAATTAGAGTTTAACAGATCTGATTGGATCTCATGAATACTGCTGCCACCAGGGACAATCAGCTCTACCTGAAATCCCAGAGGCCTCCTGACATAAGTACTGACATCATTACTATCAGCCTCAGAGGTCTGCTCCTATCACAGACAAACAGGCCTGCCAACACTAGGGACAACCATATGATTAAAGGCAGTGTAAGAACACAATCAAGAAATGCATGGGCAACATGGCCCCATGTTAACCTAGCTATCCTACTACATCAGGCCCTACATATTCTAAAACATCTGGATCACAAGAAAATGACCTTAAATCTAATGTTATAAAGATGATAGAGGCCTTTAAAGAGGAAATGAATAAATCCCTTAAAGAAATAGAGAAAATACAGTCTAACAAGTAGAGACCCTTAAAGAGATAATGGATAATCATAAAGAAATCCAGGAAAATCCAGTCAAACTTGTTAGGACAATAAATAAAACTGTCAAGATATGAACAAGACTAAAAAGTTCTTAATCAAAACATTCAGGAAGTTTGGGACACCATGAAAAGAGCATACCTAAGAATAGCAGGAATAGAAGAAGGAGAAGACTCCCAACTCATAGGTCCAGAAAATATCTTCAACAAAGTTATAGAAGAAACTTTCACTAACCTAAAGAAAGAAATGCTTTTAAACATAGAAGATGCTCACAGAACATCAAATAGAGTGAACCAAAATGGAAAATCCTCTGCCACATAATAATCAAAACACTAAAAGTACAGAACAAAAAAGACATAGTAAAAATCATAAAGGATACAAGACAGATAACATCGAAAGGAAGATCTATTAGACTTGCACTAGATTTTTAATAGAGATGTTAAAAGATAAAGGTCTAGACAGAAGTCTTATATTGTCTAAAATATCACAGATGGCAACCCAGACTCCTATACCTAGCAAAAATTTTAATCTGAATAAATGCAGAAAACAAAGCATTCCATGAAAATAAAAAAAATTAAAAAAAACAAACATATTTAAACAGTATCTTTCCACTAATCCATTTTTGTAAAGGATATTAGAAGGGAAACTTAATCACAAAAATGGTAAGTATAGCTAAGGAAACACAAGAAATAGGTCATTCAGAACCAGCAAAATCAAAAGGAGAGAAACACACTGCAGAGGTTAAGAGGCTTATACCCTGCACTTGGACACTGGATTCCCCCATGAAAATTGCCTCAGGACTTGTAAGAGAGGACTCGACACACTGTTTAGGGTTTGAATGCTTTATGTCAGTTTTCAATACAACTACATGCAGCATACAATATGTTATCAGAGTTAAGATCTGGTTATCTTTTCAAATTACTTACTTCTCTTATGAAAAATTTTCTGCACAAGTATATACTTCTAATATTTCTCATTTTGGCAAAACATCTTTCATATATTATTCTAGATAACTAATACATCAAAACAGCTCACTGCAAACAACTTATTCCAAAACAACTTTCAAACATTTCCTATTACAAGGTGGAGAGGGTCTTGCTAAAGGCCTGCTCCTTACACACACACACACACACACACACACACACACACACACAAACACCACATACATATACACCACATACATACACATGCAGAGTACTATCACCAACAGGAACTAACACTTGTTGGTCATTAATATCTCTCAACATCAATGGTCTCAATTCCCAAATAGAAAGGTACAGGCTAACAGAGTAGATGCTGAAACATTATCCAACAGTCTGCTGCATACAAAGAGCACACCTCAACAACAAAGATGCAAATAACCTCAGAGTAAAGGGCTGGAGAAAAATGTCTTCCAAGGAAACGGACACAAGAAAAAAGCTGGAGAAGCTATTCGAATATCTAATAAAATAGACTTTCAACTAAAAGTTGATGGGGAATGAGTGAAACCGGCCCACAGTTCCACTCGGGTCCGTAGGTCTCTTCACACTGGAGGTCAGACAGGACCTGCAAAATGAAAGGGGTCGGAGAACAAAGAGGCAGACGGATGCCAAGTAGAGTTCTATCAAGGTGACACTTTACTTGGGTGTGTTTTGAGTTTATATAGGCAAGTAAGAACTGGAACCGAAAACTCAGGGATTAAAATGTTTGCATAACATAAACATTGCAGGGAGAAGTCAAGAAAGAGTCAAGAGGGAGTCACAAGTGAAGGTCACCAACAGCTCTGACATCTGCGGATGTCCTCAGGCAGTAGGCATTATCACAGGTGTAGTTGTATCTCAGTTGAACTTCTAGGGCAACTTCTTTTAGAGATATGCCCATAATCTGCAGAAGGTCTTTTGGTTTAATTCCCCAAGTGACCGCCTCGGGCAGAGGCCGCCAAGGTCTGGAGGCTGAACTGGGGCTGAACAGGGTGCGGTAGGCAATAGGGGAAGAACCCTTGATGCTCATGAAGGAAAAAAATATCACCTACATGACATTTAAATTCTGAACATCTATGCCCCCAAAGCAAAAGGCCCCCACATTCATAAAAGAAAAATTACTAAACAACTTAAATCACACATTAACAGTGGGAGACTTCAACATCCCTCTCTCAACCATTGACAAGCCTTTGAGACAGAAACTAAACAGTGAAAAACTGAAACTAACAGAGGTTATGAATCAAATGGAACTGACAGATAACTACAGAGTACTTCACTCCAAAACAAAAGAACACATCTTTTTCTCAACACCTCATGGAACTTGCTCTACAATTGACCATATACTAGGTCAAATAGCAAGCCTCAGGAGATACAAGAATAATAATTGTATCATCTCAGACAGCTCTAGATTAAAGCTGAACTTCAACAACAGAAACAATCAAAAAGCCTAAAGACTCGTGGATACTGAACAACTCTATAATCAATGATCACTGTGTCAGAGAAGAAATAAAGAAAGAGTTAGGGTTTCAAGTTGAAAGGACAATGGGAAATGAGAACGCTTAGATGGGAACTAATGTGAAATGAACTAGCAGGTCATTTCCTTTGGTTAAGTTGCTGTACCTCAAAAATGAGGGTTAAAGGAATATGTAAACTTAAACTTCTTTGTAGCATAGATAAAAATTTGTAAAAAGTTTTTAATATAAAATTATCAACAAGTAGTAATGTAGTAGAAACAAAGTAAAGTAAAAACAGTACAATATACAATGCTATTATTTACTGCTTTCTTCACAGGCACTCTGATGTGTATATTAATATGTTTTCTTCTGTGATATATTTGTCATCTTTAGCACATGATAATGCAGTTTTCTCCATATCCCTTTGCAAGGATTATTTGGAACATTTTCTCCATTTATCTCAGTGGGGAATCATTGCACACCTTTCTTTTCTAATGCCATTTCTGAGGGATTTTTTTTTTAATCCAATTATGTTTTTCTGTGAAAATCACAACCAGATATAAAGCAGGTAGAGATGGGCAGCTATATCACAAAGCAGATTATTTTCTTTGCATTTATATGTAAATTCTAACTGAATCCTGAGTGGAAAGCACTATATATGTGCTTTACACACACACACACACACACACACACACGCACACGCACACGCACACGCACACGCACACACACACACACACACACACAGCATTAAATGGACTCAACTGGTTGTATTTATATATGAACGTGTTTATATGTATATATGTATTTGTAGCAAGAATAATTATGTAATGAAGTTTGAGAGTAGTGGAAAATAGGGAAGGAAGATTGAGGTTGAAAATGATATAGATACGGTACGCACATATGAATTCTAAAGTAATAAAGTAAATGGAAAAATACTTTTAATGATAACAAATGGCAGTGACTGAAAGCTGCTTCCTGGACCATAAGGAAAAGGGCTCCAGTTTTCCTACTCGTAATAGTTCCTTTCCATGTGGATGAAGAAGTTTTGTTTTTGTTAGTGTGGCTAGCTTCAGATTACTTTGGTTTGGTTGTATCTGTGAAGGTCATCTGACCCAGAGGCCATACTTCTAATCAATGGCTGATGCACTAAGCTCAGTCTCAATTTTTCTTGGTGGTCATTTACTAGATTCCACAGTTATTGGAATTTTGCTTCTGTCCTTTGCTTGTAGCTTACTCATTACTTCACAATGGATAAATTGAGTAGGCATTACTGTATAAGTTGCAAAACTCCAAATATTCAGTGTTTAGTCATTTTAATAATAAGGGTTGTCTAGTGGAACAGATACAAATGGATGTATACAAACAGAGGGAGGGTATGTATTATGATGTTTCACATTCTGCTTCACAGTTAGTTCAACAATGGCTGTTTCTAATCAAAGACCCAAGAATCTAGTAGTTAGTCAGCCCACGATGCTTTCTTTACGTCTTGGTGGGTCTGCAGTATATGTTGGAATCCCAGAGCAATAGTTTCTAATATCAATAAAGGAGCTGACTTGCTAGCTAAAGCAAGAGCAAACAGTAAATAGAGCAAAAATACAGTATTTTGTACTTACTTTTCAGCATAGAGATTTCAAATTCATATATCCACATGCATCTTGTCAAAAATTTAAAACTGCATGCTGTAGAAGAGCATGGTAATTTACTAATCGTCCTTGGCAACATTTTACAAGTCAATATTTCTATAAGCCAGGTTATTGTGGCCTATGTAAGTCACAAATATGACAAATGAAAACACATTTTCCTATTGGAGATTTTTATCGGTGTCTTTTTTTCCTCACATTACACATGAAGAGTCCTACAAGAACCTCAGATTTTGCATATGATTTCAATGGCAGAGGCCATGATCAAATGCTGCTCTCTTACCTTTATATCTTATCACTCCTGAGGTTTTTACACTCTTAAAATTTTAGTTTTTTCTCATATTATTAATTAAGGTGTTTTCTGTATGAGAAAATTGATAGAGAATAAATGTTTTGTATAAAGCTCACAAACGTGAAGGATATAAGCAATTTTGAAGAAAATATAAACTATTAATCTATATTTTAACACATTATCATTAGATTTTTTTCCATATGCTCCATGAAGATGCAATATTTTTAGATGTTTTCTCATTGGCCTTACAGAAATGTCATGTGTCATCAATGATTCATCCAGAATGCTTTGCTAGTCATATATGAGTAAGTTTTCAGTTTATTGCTTCTAACCAAAGTTAAAAGGCTTTTGGCTATAAGATAAATTCAGAACCATTCTAGGCTACATGACTATTACCTTTTATTTTCCTAAGTACATTATCTGTAAGTCAGCACATAACCTATGCTGGGGTTTATAAGAATCCTCCAAAATGTTGACATAGCATGACATGTGTCACAAGAAATATGGTTGATTAAAACATTCCATTTGTGGTGGTTAATAAAGTAATATAGGCATGCAAATAATACTGATATTATAAATAGGAATTTCAAATCACTTACTGATTTGAATCATTGAATGAAGTTTTTCTCCTTTATAGAGATTTGTATTTCTATTAGGTCATATTTTTCTATGTTGTTGTTTTTTTCCCTAGGACATAGGGAAATGCTTAAAATGTTTGGAAATTCAATGCATCTTGAGTAAAATAAGTTAATTGGTTTCATCTTACAAAGGATTATATGTTTCACATTAAAATTAATTTTCATTTTACTTCTTGTTTTTGAATATTATGGGATGATGACTATGTCGATGAGCCAACATTTGGAAAAGAACTGAACCCCAGATAAGAGGAGCACATAATTTATAGATTTTTAAAAAGTTATTAGAAGTTTTATTTCATTTAAATAAAACATTTTGTTCCCTTCATTCTTAAAATGTATCACTTCTTCAGGAATTCATTTTAGATTCATTCTGTGTCAACTACCAATCTAATACATGAAGTATTGGTGTGTTCCTTAAAATTGGACTCAACCATGGAAATGCTGAAAAATTCTTATTACTCATGCCAGAGGAATGAGATGCCTTTACTTCCAGCAAATGCTGATGTGCAGATATGAGAGCATATGAGAAATTGCTAAAGTTGCCCAGGAGAGTTTTATCATATTATTCATTGAACTTGGTGTGTGATACAGTAATTGCTTCTGGTACCATTTTTCTTTCCTGTACACAAGGTTGATATTTATCCATATGCCATGTGAAACAGAGAAAGAGACCTTAAAAGAGAGTCATAATTCGATGTAAAACTATCTTTGACACAATATAGCTGGAGATAGGAATCCCAGGTAAAAAACTATGACTTATTTATAAGAATTAAATATGAGGACAGTAACACTTGACATTGTGGAGAATCGTAAATACTAACAAGGTATACCTAAATTTTATCTCTAGTGATGTGCAAGGTTTTTAAAAAGTTTTTAATCAGCCAGGGATCAATAAGTATATTTTCCTATGACAAGAGATTTTTTTTTATTGGCTTATAAAATTAACAGGTAGAATGGTCAGTTGAACAATCAGATGAATGAGATTAAATAGCATAAAGCTTCTGAAGTTATTTTACTATTTTAATTTCTTACACATATCTTTTATATACCTCACATAAGTAAAAATTCATCATCAATTGTTAAAAGTTTTCTAATCATTCAAAATATTCATTTTCATTGAAAAACATTAAAATTTTGGAACAAAAATATAAAATAGTACCAATTATGATGATATTAACAATAGAAATACCAATGCTTCTTCAACCTGATGCATAACATGCTATTTTCACAAATTCTTTAAATATATTCATTAAAAAATGTGTTTTGTTCAGTAAAGGGAGTCAATTTGTCATCTAGAAAATTAATTTTCTTTATCATATATTCCTTACTCTCCTCTGTAACGATGCCCTTGGTTTCTCCTGTAACGATGTCTTGATTATACTGTTCAATAAATAATACCATTTTGCATGTAGTATAGCCAATGTCTAATCCCAGTTGATTAAAAATCATAAAGCAATACCACATATATTCAGTTACATAATGAGTTATACATAATTATGCATTCATATGAAGTGTGAAAATGATTGTTAAAGATAAATTGATAGGGAGGCTTGTTCTTAAGTGTTCCAGGAGCATGAATAACTGCTGGCTGTTGGTCTTTGGCAAAAGTTAAAAACAAAACAAAAAAAACCTTAACATTGTCCCTTTCAGTTTGTCTTCTGTAAAATAGAAATTATAATGCCAGTGATATCATGTAGTCATTATGAGAAATACATAATTAAAAGACTTAGAGCAAGTCCAAGCATCGAGGTAAGTGCTTAGGAAAATGTCAACTAGCATTATTGCTTAGTGCACAGAATTTAAGTTATTTAATCTGTGCCATTGGAATAAAGACAACCAAACATTGTCAATTTACTTACAAATAGTAATATGATTAAAATGAGAGTCTGAACTCTGTAGAATCAATCTACTATACTTCCATGATTCATTTGACTATCATTCTTACTACCCAGAATTTTTGGTCTATTCTCTTCTCTAAAGGGCATTGTTATTTTCTCCTCTAAATATTCAGCAGTCTTTATATGGCTTCAGGAACTATGGGTTTGTTACTACTACACTGTAACAGAATAGAAGCACTTATTTATTTCAGAAGTTTCTAATATTTGTGTTCTTCTAGTTCAAGAACAATGGCTTTCCTTGTTGACTAGAGCTTTGATTGCCTCAGTCCACTGCAGTAGTCATTTTTCTATAAACTTCTCATCTGTCACACAGTGTTACTTTTGATGCAAAGTTGATTGTTCTGCCGTATGAATTTTCAATATATAGTATGTATTATTATTGGTTTGTATAGACTAAGTATTTATGCACCACTACCAAATATAACACATATTTAAATCTATTTAAAGTTAGTGGAAGGATTAACAGAAGACGTAATTAGATATATCTATAACAGAGATACAGAATGGAAAATGTGATGTTAGCCTATGGCTGCCTTCCATTTAAAAGCATGGAGGAAACAAAAAGAATGGGTTTTTCAGAACAGTGTTCTCTAATATTTTGAACTGGAAAGCCAGGGGCAAAGGGGAAGTGTCCTTTGATGGAAGTGTTTATGCCATACTTGTATCAATCTATTTGTCTGTAAGGAGTATATTTTAAATATGTTCAAAGCTATTTATAAATTTGATGATATTACAGCAACCAACTTACCTTAGAGGAAACCCAAGTGTCTTGCTCTTAGAATACATATAGAATGAATTTTGATCTGTAACTCTTTTAACTAACTTCACATAAATGTACAAATTATGGTTTCTTTCAAATATCCTATTAGTGTTAAAGCAAGATAGAAAAAATGAGAAAACACATTTCACGTAATTAAAAATGACACAGCATGTTTGTACTCCTTTCACTACTTTCGTGTGTTCACAGTTGTCTTAGCTTTGAGACTTAAGATATGTATTTAGCCTCACCAGAAATTTAAGTAGGAATTATAAAACTGTCCTGACAGAACAATGTTGAAGTTTTTGGAAACCTGTTCAACAGCATAGGTCATCAGGGAATTACAAACTGAAAACATAGTGAGAGGATACAATAAGCCATTAATAATGTGCAAAAGTATGCAACTGACCATGGTATTGATTGAGAATATCAAAAGGCTCAAAATGCTCCCACTGGTTTGAAATACAGATTTTTGTGAAATATATTATACCTTATCAAAGATAAAACATTCTTGTTCCTTGCTGTATAGCCAAATAAATTGAAAAGTTATGTGTTGATACAAAATTTGAGACTATATATATATTGCAGCTTTACAGATCTTTTTCAGAATTTTAATTAAATGGATAAATAACTGATGTACATAGGAACACTCCAATATTGTTCAGACCTAAAGGAAAATGAGCTATCATCCAAAAAGAACATAGAGGAATCCCAAGTCCACACTACAAATGATGGGAAACGAATCTAAGAAGATTACATACTGTATATTTATATTTACATAAAGTTTTATTAAAGGCCCAAAGTGGACATGTTAAAATCATTAATGGTTAATATGAGTTAGATGAGAAAAGGCAGGTACAGCAATAACATGCCATGTGTTAATACCATCGGCTCTTCAAAATATACTAGAGTCTGACTTCTATCTGCACTTAGCAAGATTGGACACATTCAGTGTGGATTGACTATACACTTTCTGTGTACCTAGACATGCAACTATATACATATGTCTATACTGATTGACTCACAGGGCTTGACTCCTCATGTTTCTCATTCTCAGCCTGTACAACATTTCTCTCTCTCTGCACTGAATGTCACATTAAACACATGATAGTTGTCGTTCTTATCATGAACTCTTTTATGTCTTATTGACCTATAAGCCTACATTTTCTCATGTTCTAAAATTTACTTTCAAAGTTTTGAATATCTTGCCTCTGTTCCCTAATTTGGGATGTACCTCCTTAGTAAAGGCTTCAATAGATACAAGTCAATTATCCTTTGTGTGTTCTTGCCTTGTACTTACCTTACATTATTTCTCTATGCTGTTGACCTATCTTATGTTTCTTTTTCACTAATCTTCATCTGAAGTTATGTTTCCTATCTATGTATTTACTATCTGCTATGACATAATGTGTTGCATTCTCTCTTATTCTAGATCTGACTGAAATAGTATATCAGATATTGGATAAGTGGTATAATTCAAATTTGGTTATTTAAAGCATGGTAAAATTATATATTAATCATATTTTACATTACAGATTATAGTATTAGGTACTGTAGTTACACAGTGAGGCTCTATAGCTAAATATTCTCTTGTAAGATACACATTCTTTAAGAAATATCAGTATCTCCATTCTTAATATTTAAACTGTGCTAAAAAAGAATCAGAAGAAAATTAAATTGACTGTTGTCCTAAATTAATGAAATATTTTCTGTCTGCGAAGAAAATCCATTGTTCTGATAATGTGTCCTGGTTGATTGGTGTATCACTCTTTCATGTTTAATGTTTCAGGAAGAACCTTATGTCCTGTTTAAGAAGTCTGACAAACCTCTCTATGGGAATGATCGATTTGAAGGCTACTGTATTGATCTTCTACGAGAGTTATCTACAATCCTTGGCTTTACATATGAGATTAGGCTTGTGGAGGATGGGAAATATGGAGCCCAGGATGATGTGAATGGACAATGGAATGGAATGGTTCGTGAACTAATCGATCATGTGAGTATCTTTTCAATATTCCTATCATTTTTGTTTGATTGTTATATATTTTCAGTCATTTTATTAAAAGAATATTTTCCCTTTTTAATTTTTTTCAATTGCTGCACCACTTCCAGGTCTTTCCCCTCCCTTTTGCCTCTAAGAAGGTGCTCCTCCACCTACCTGCCCAATCCCATCTCAACCTTCTAGCATCCCCCTTCCACGGAGCATCAAGCCTCCCCAGAACCAAACTACCTTCCTTTCCACTGATGCCAAACAAGTCAGTCTTCTGCTACATATTTATCTGGAGCCATGGATCTCTCCACATATACTCTTTGGTTGGTCGTTTAGTCTCTGGAAACTCTGGGTGGTCCGTTTAGTTAATATTAATCTTACTATTGGCTTGCAATCCCCTTTAACTCCTTCACTCTTTCCACCAACTCTTCCATTGAGATCCCCAGGCTCAGTCCAATGGTTGTCTGTGAGTATGTGCATCGATATTGGTCAGGTGCTTGTAGAAACTCTCAGGGAACAGCTATAGCAAGCTCCTGTCTGCAAGCATATCGTAGCATCAACAATAGTGCCTAGGTTTGGTGTCTGTGTATGGAATGGATCCCAAGGTAGAGCAGTCTCTGTAGGGTCTTTCTTTCAGTCTCTGCTCCATTTTTTGTCCCTGTATTTCCTTCAGACAGGAACAATTCTGGATTAAAATTTATGAGATGGTTAGGTGGTGCTACCCCTCAACTGGGGCCATGTCTATCTACTCACGGTGGTTCTATCTCCCCACTGTTAGGCATTTCAGCTAATGTTATTTGTAATGGGTCCTGGGAGCCTTTCTCATCCATAGGGTCTGGGACTTTCTAGTAGTTCTCCAACCTCACCGTCTCCACTCCCTAACTGCTACATATTTCCATTTATTCCCCTCTCCCCCTGGAATTTTCTCCTGTCTCTTTTTATACCAGATCCTTCCCCCTTTTTTCTCCTCCCTTTGCCTCCCAAAGGCATTACCCTATTCCCCCTTCTAAGTTGGACTGAAGTATCCACATTTTGGCAGTCCTTCTTGTTAAGCTTCATATGGTGTGTGAGTATTTTGAGCTTTAGGGCTAATATTCACCTATTAGTGTGTACATATCATATATGTCCATTTGGATATGGGTTACCTTTCTCAGGATGATATTTTCTAGTTCCATCCATTTGCCTGCAAATCACGTGAAGTTCTCATTTTTACTAGCTGAATAGTATTCTACTGTGTAAATGAACCACATTTTCTCTATTTATTCTTCGGTTGAGGGACATTTGGGTTGTTTCCAGCTTCTGGCTACTATGAATAAAGCTGTTATGATCATAGTAGAGAAGGTGTTCTTGTGATATGGTGGAACATCTTTGGGGTATATGTCCAGGAGTGGTATAGCTGGGTCCTCAGGTGGTACTATGTCCAATTTCCCAAGGAACCTCCAGACTGATTTTGAAAATGTTTCTAGCAGCTTGCAATCCCACCAGCAATGAGAAGTATTCCTTTCTTCACATCCTCGCCAGCATCTGTGTTACTTGAGTTTTTGATCTCAGCCATTCTGATTGTTGTATGGTGAAATCTCGAGTCTTTTTTATTTTGATTTTCCCAATGACTATGGATGTTGGACATTCCTTTAGGTACTTCTTGGCCATTTGAGATTCCTCAGTTGAGAATTCTTTGTTTAGATTTGTGCCCCATGTTTTTATTGAATATTTTCTTTATTTACATTTCAAATGTTATCTGCTTTCCCAGTTTCCCTTCATCCTGGAAATACCATGTCACATCTCCCTCCCCACTCCTGGTTCTATGAGGATGTTCCTCCACCCACCCACCTCATTTTTTAATGTGGTGGTTTGGATTTCTGGGGCCTACCTTCTTGAGTTTTTTGCATATTTTAGATATTAGTCATATATAAGATTCAGGGTTGAGAAAGGTCTTTTCCCAATCTGTAGGTTGCCATTTTGTCCTATTGACAGTGAGCTTTGCCTTACAGAAGGTTTTCAGTTTCTTGAGTTCCCACTTGTCAATCATTATCAAATGGCTTAGAGAATGAGCCATTAGTGTTCTGTTCAGGAAATTTTCCCCTGTGCCCGTGTGTTTGAGGCTATTTCTCACTTTCTCATCTATTAGATTCAGTGTATTTGGTTTTATGTGGAGATCCTTGATCCACTTGGAATTAAGCTTTATACATGGAGATTAAAAAGTGGGCCAATTTGCGTTCTTCAACATGCAGACTACTAGTTAGACCAGCACCATTTATTAAAGAAGTTTTCTTTTTTCACTGTATGGTTTTGGCTTCTTTGTCAAAGATCAAGTGACCATAGGTGGTTTGGGTTTATTTCTGGGTCTTCAATTCTATTCCATTGATTTATTGCTCTGTCTCTGTACTAATGATGTGTATTTTTTTAAATTACTATTGCTCTGTAGTACATCTTGAAATCAGAATTTTTTTTATCACAAACAAATCAAATCCTCAAAGATTCTATATTTCTCTTCAAAAATGATCTGCACTGAATTATTTTATATTAAGTGGTTAGATATTTTTAGATGACTGGTCTTAATTTTTCCATTATGATGTGATTTCCCAACAGTGAATTCTTGATTTCCTTAGGGCTTACTTCTTTATCAACAAAGAGAAAACAATGTAAATTCTCAATTTCTTATGTTAATAGAAGATGCTTTGAGATCATTGTATCTACAAAAAAAGAATTAATGTATAAAAGGAAAACAAGC
Organism: Montemys delectorum; assembly: GCA_019843815.1. NCBI lineage: Eukaryota > Metazoa > Chordata > Mammalia > Rodentia > Muridae > Montemys > Montemys delectorum. The sequence continues at coordinate 15,939 of JADRCD010231034.1, forward strand.
ACATTCAATCATAAAAATAGAATTTTTATTACCTGGCTAAAATTTTAAATATTTACTATTAATTTTATTTCATTAACAAAGTAGGCATTTTTTATGGGCCAGAAAAGAACTGTTTCAGAATTCCTCAGTTGACAGTTTTCCTTGAATTAATTTTTTATAATAAGCTTTTATATATTAGAATACAGAACTGTATTTTATTTCAGGTATTTGTGACATTTGTTTTGTTTGAGAATTTCCTTGGTAATAGGCACAATACACCTAATGATACACAAGTATGAATTATAGAAAATAAGGAAAATTATTAACTTTCAAAAGTTATTTTATTGCTAAGCCTGGTAGTTCAGGTAGCTGGGATCAATAACCTCAGCTATTTGGGAGGGTGGGACAAAAGAATCCAAGTTTAAGACAAACTTATGCAGTTTAGTGAGGACCTATTTTAAAATAAAAGGAAGTTTGGGAAGAAGTAGAGTGGAAAATCCCTTGCCTAAAATTTGAAACATGTTATGCTTAATTACCAATATTGAAAAAATAAACCATGAAAACATCTTTATGGACTGTTATATCAAAAAAAAAAAAAAAAAAAAAAAAAAAAGCTCTTACCAATGCCAGTAGTATCTGTAGATATTTTGCTCATTATTATTTTTTATCAAATTTTACTTCATTTTTTGTTATTTAAAAGTCTCATTTAAAATTCATGTATAGTGAATTTAGCCATATTCACTCTCTAGTCTCAACTTTCATTCTTTTCATTATCTGGTAAAATTCTTTTTTAAAAAATTTATTTATTTATTTATTTATTTATTTATTTTACACTCCAGATTTTATTTACCCCCCTGGCCCACACTCCTACTGTTCCATGTCCTATACCTCCACCCCAATCCCCTAACTCCACAATATTGTCCTCACTACCTACCACCCACCCAACCAGACCTCTAAATTCCCTCGAGCCTCCCAGTCTCTTGAGGGTTAAATGCATCTTCTCTGACTGATCCAAGACCCAGCAGTCCTCTGCTGTATGTGTGTTGGGGGCCTCATATCTGCTGGTGCATATCTACTTGGTTGGTGGTCCACTGTTTGAGTGATCTCAGTGGTCCAGATGAATTGAGACTGCTGGTCCTCCTACACTATCCTCCTCCTCCTCAGCTTCTTTTAACATTTTCCTAATTCAACCACAGGGGTCGGGTGCTTCTGTCCATTGGTTGGGTGCAAATATCTGCATCGGACTCTTTCAGCTGCTTGTTGGGTCTTTTGGAGGGCTGTCATGCTAGGTTCCTGTCTGTGAGCCCGCCATACCCTCAGTAATAGTGTCAGGCCTCGGGACCTCCCCTCGAGCTGGATCCCTCTTTGGGCCTGTTGCTGGACCTTCTTTTCCTCAGGCTCCTCTCCATTTCCATCCCTGCAGTTCTTTCTGACAGGAACAATTATGGGTCAGAATTTTGACTGTGGGATGGCAATCTCTTCCCTCATTTGATACCCTGTCTTCCCGCTGGAGGTGGGCTCTATTAAGTCCCTCTCCCTATGAATAGCCATTTCATCTAAGGTCCCTGCCTTTGAGTCCTGAGAGTCTCTTACCTCCCAGGTCTCTGGTACATTCTGGAGGGTCCCCCAACCTCCTACCAACTGAGGTTGCCTGTTTCCATTCTTTCTGCTGGCCCTCAGTGTTTCAATCCTTTTCCCTCAGCCAATACCAGATCAGGTTCCCCTCTTACCCCCACCTGGCCCCCAATCCACTTTCCCTCCAAGATCCCTCCCTCCCTCCCCACTTGTGATTACTTTCTTCTTCCTCCCAAGTGGGACTGAGGCATCCTCACTTGGGCCCTTCAGCTTGTTGACCTTTTTGAGTTCTGTGGATTGTATCTTGGGTATTCTGTACTTTGGGGGGCAAAGGGAGGCTAATATCCACTTATTAGTGAGTATGTAGCATGCATGTCCTTTGGGGGTCTGAGTTACCTCACTTAGGATTGTATTATCTACTTCCATCCATTTGCCTGTATGGATTTATTCAGGATATCCTCATTCTTATTAGCTGAGTAGTATTCCATTGTGTAAATGAACCACATTTTCTGTATCCATTCTTCTGTCGTGGGACATCTGGGTTGTTTCTAGCTTCTGGCTAAACAGGTCCACTCTGAACATAGTGGAACATGTGCTCCTGTGGCATCTACCTGAAGACCCAGCTAAAATTCTTTCAAACATACTGTGCTTCTTTCATGTTTTCATGTTTCTTTCTTTTATTAATGTAAATCCACTGAGCCTAATTAGAATTTTTTCCCTTAACCATAGATGGGTGGTTATTTATTCAAGAATGGATTAGTTATCTGTGGCAATATAATTGAAGACGATGAATCTTCTTTCTCTGGCATTCGATACTTATACACATTCCAGGAGAGGTGAAACCTCATATTCTAGTCATGATATATGTGTCTTGTCATTTACTATCAACATTTGTCTAGTTATCACTTTGTAGCTAAATTACTGTCATATATGAGTTTTCTTTCAGAGAGGGGGTAGGAAGAATATATTTGGCATTGAGTAGAAAATAAAGGACAGTACCAATAAATTGTTAAATTTTTGCAAAAATGTTCATATTTATCTTATTTGTTTAGAATTTACTAAGATCTCAAATTTGGCAGTTTATCAGCTGTTTATCAGAGGTTCTGCTTAAATAGTACATTTATATTTTAATTTTGCATACTCATTTAGAACCTAATAAAATATTAGCTTGTTCCTTTGCTTTGAAGACAAATATAAAATATTGAAAGTTCCATTACTAGTAATTTAATATTTATTATTACTCTCAGTTACTAACAGTAATTATGGTGGCTAAGTAGTGAATTACTTAAGACTGTTTAACCAAAAGTAACTATTTACAGATTTTTACTTTTGTAAAGTCAGAGATAAAAGATGTGCCTGGTGACTTTCTGTCCACAGTATCATGATGTGTGTCTGCTTGTTTGTTTCCTGAATATTCCACCAGGAGGTCTATATTATCCAAGAAGTATATTAACTTTACCATGAAAGATTTATGAAAGGCTTACAGGGTGCACTTATTGTGCTAGCCAAGTTTATAAACTAAATTTTGCAACTACTATTCAGTGCAGCAAAAAGTGCTCTTAAGAGTAGCTCAGGTATGTATGAAATATTTCACTGAAGCAAGAGCCTATAATGCAGGGTCAGTTACAGTAAAGGCAGATATATTTTACAGGTAGAAAGTTGGTTTACAAATAGAAACCAAGGTGCTTATTCGTGAGAGTATGTACAGGAATCGCCCCAGTCATTTAACTAAGCTCTCTCAAGAAATTTGTGATAATTCATTTGATTAGAACATGGCAATATTAGCTCACTGACTCTTTAAGGTATAAGTCATCTCTCTATATATTATCAATGCTTATACTTGGGCTTTGTAGAATTAAGTCACTAATATTATTATTAGTTTTCTACAATTTCTTTATAGATTATTTGTATATATATTTCTTCAAGGAAATTAAAGAGCCAAAAATGGTAAATAGGAAATAATTATGTTAGAACCATTGAAAATGGCATACCAGATAATGGACTAGAGACTGTAGCCATGTATTAAGGGTGTGATTATTGACTAGAATTCACAAGAGCCTTAGACACAACACAACACACACACACACACACACAGAAGAATAAGTAGGCATTATTATTTACATATTTCTTAAAAAGCGTTTTTTACATTGGAGCCACTGTCATATATTCAATGTTTTCATTTATTGTACTCTTGCTGTCATGACCTAATTTGTGGTCTTCCTTTTTGTAGATAGACAACAGTCTATACTTACATGATTTCAGCAGTGACTTCCTCATGTTTCTATGTTCTCTTCTAGCCTTGCTTCTCAACATTTAGCACTCATACTAAACTGAGGTGAATATAGTCAGCATAAAGTCAGAATATGCACTTTTCTTCCTAATTTAGTAACTCATTTTAGTAACGGGCCAGCAGTATGGACCTCACATTGCTTTTTTCTCTTGCCTCGGGTTGCACACTGGGAACTCGATTAGCATTTGCACACTGAACTTTCACCAATATGTATCTTCAACCCTGAGCTTTACAGTTATCTTATTCCATCTAGTATGTATTTATCATGATTATCTTCCAAATACCTCAAAAGCAGCAAGTACCAAGCGTAATCCATCATTTGTCTTCCCTGGACCTATTCTTTCTGAAGAATTCTGCCTATGTATGTTATAACAATTTAATATATTTCCAACCAAAAATTCAGTAGTCATTTTAAAATTATATCTCAATCCTTCATAGCTTATTCAACATGTTTCTTAAATAACTCAGGAAGCTGCTCAACCCTGTCAATGTTAATATTTCAGCATAATGATATTTTCATTCTAATCTATCATCTGTATTATGTTCTGTGGAGTCTTGTTACAGAAAGAGAAATTTTATTACCACTGCTTAAAGTTTTTCAGGAATTTACAATGCTCTGAAGATCTATGGCCACAATAATATATTTACAAGCCTGAAAAAAAAATCAAATTAAAACACACTTTCTTTTTTAGTTTTTCTCAATGTACTCCCAAACTTTCTCATTGACTTCTGTTTTAGCAGTCTTCTTCTATAGGCACTGAGCGAATAAGGCTTATCAACCGTAGATCTACAGTGGAAGGAAAATGAAGACACAGCTTTGATTTCTCTCCTTTATTTCCAAGATTCTGCTGCATCACGATATTGCTTGAATGCCTTAATTCCTAGTATTGATACCTGCTACAAGCTAGACTCCCTCTGGTTCTATTATCCGGACTGTTCCTTACTGTTCTTTGTTAGATGCCTTCTAGCTCCAACCATATCTTCATTTTTTTTTTTTTTTATTTTCTCAATTTTTCTTAGTCTGTAAGTGATAGTCTTTCTGTCTGGGTACCACTTACACACTTGATAGAAATGCATTTCAGCCTCTGCCCTTGAAGTTTCTGGATTTGGAACTTTGGACCGGGGCCAAAGAGCTCTAGTAACTAGTTCCGTGAGTGGTAGAGGTGTTCCCAGATGTGCCAGAATCACTGTTTCTCCCCCGCGCTCCTACTATTCACTGTGTTTCTAGTCCCAGGGGAGATGAGTCCTTCTCTGTTACTTTTATTTGAGTGTACCTCTATGCTTCTTCATATCTAAATCGACCTGCCTTTGTATTTTCACCTCTTCTGATTTTTCCAGCTATACCTATGTAGATTGATGTTCCTTTCATGTCTTAATGTATGCCGGTTCTCCTTGGACATCAGTCTCCATCCCTTATTCAATTCGTGTCCACTGAATTACATTCCTTAGCTTTGGAAAAACTCTCCAGCAACATTGTCACTCTGCAAAAAAAGCACCTATGTGGCATCTCCATACTTTTTTATGTATAACACCTAGCACACATTGTGTTAGCCACAGCTTTAATATAGGTTTTACTTAAAATCACTTTATTTGAAAATATTTCAAGTAAAATATATTTTACTTAAAACATGCTTTATTTGAATATATGTGTATATATAATATGTACGTAACGAATATTAAATATTTAAATATATAAAGTAACTTTAATTGTGCTTCTCAGTTAAAGCATCCCTAGAGATAAGGTTTTAAAGTGTGCCAGGAAGCTGGGTGTGGAAGGCTAATACATATATAATCCTAGATAACTAAGGCTCAGAGACAAGAGAGTTTCAAGTTTGAGGACAGCCTAAACAACACAATGAGATTAGGTCTGTCTCAAAAGGAAAAACAAGAAAAAAAGTACGTCCTTAAGTGCAAGTCTCTATTTGGCTTTAGTTAATTATCTACAGATATGATTCTTAAGCACTGACTATGTAAATGAAGGTAAAATAATCATGGTTGTGCTAGGGTATTAGTTACCAACTGCAAATCTACTTGTGCCTTTCTCTTGGGTCATTTGGCAAAGTTTCAGAGAGTCTGTCTGTTCCTTACTCCAAGATGCTCTTAAACCTCTAACTAGATGTCTTTTACAGTATAAAAATATCTGAGGAAATGTTACTGCTGAAGAAAATACTGTGCTCTAGGTTAACCTGATTCTTTTAGTCCCCATTTAGAAAGATAGAAGTCTCCTTTGCCGCATTTTCAGCAAAATCAAAGCAAGTATGTTGGTGGGATGGATAAGTGGATTCATCTTCAAACATGTGCCCATTTTAAAATTAATCCACAAGCTGGATTTGGAGAGAACAACGTAGGCAACCGTCCTGTGCTTGGATCTGTAGGGTACAGTCAGGTCATTCACACCAGACTTAGAGTAGTTTATGTGAACCTTCGTGTACAAACAGTTAATACTTCACACAAGGTTCCTTTCTAGACTCCTAAAGTGTATTGCTACATCTGGCAGGGAATGTTTAATTAAAATGGATATTACCGCAAGACTAAAAGGAAAACGAAAGGTTTAACAATTCTCAAAAGTGTAAGTAGGGCAAACTGTAATTAAAAGGAAGAAAACCACCTAAAATTCCACTTATTTACCCTTCCATGTAGAAATATAATTAAATCTAAAATCTTCCAATTTAGAAAACCTCTCCACCAAAGTTAAATGATAAAAATTTCATTACTGTATCAGCATTAAAGAAAACATGATTATCCCTAGCAATCTACTAAGAGATTTCAACAACATGGTGTTCCCAATCTTTTATAGATCTAAACAGTGTTGTGTTAATTTGAATAATGTATGTCTTCAGAAGAATACATATTTAAACACAGGGTCCCGTTGTTGGGGTAGCTCTTGTGGAAATTTGTGACATGGAACCTTGCTGGTATAAATACACGTTGAGAGTACACAGTTTCACAGCATTTCCTTGCCACCATGTGCTTTCACTTAAGTTTTTTTGCTTAGCCGTTCTGATTGGTATGAGGTGGAATCTGGGGGTCATGGTAATTTACATTTCCCTATGACCAAGGACTTTGAACATTTATTTGAGATTCTTCTGTTGGGAATTCTCTATTTAGCCCTCTACCCCATTTTTAATTTGGTTATTTGAGTTTTTGTAGGTTAACTTCTTGAGTGTTTTATAAATACTGGATAGTAGCTCTCTATTGGATACAGGGTTAGTGAAAAAACTTTCCCAGTCTGTAAGTTGATGATTTATCATATTGGCAATGTTCTTTCTATTGAAGAACAGCTTGACTTATGACAAACTCTAGTTTCATTCATAAAAATTTAAATAGAGAAATGCATAAAATCTACTCTTTTTCCTTAAATACCAAGAAATTCCTTGTATCTTTTTAAATCAGTTATGAACTATCTATGGAAACTGCCATTTTCTGCTTATCTAATATATAAGCATTTGTTTCCTAGTTTTTTTTTTACCTACTATATAAGCATTTGTTCCAAGTCAAAATCATAAACTGTCATATACATAATTTCTAGATCAATTCTAATTAATTTTTATATGTTCCAGGTAGTTCTGAACTCTTAGTATGGTAATATTACAGCCAATATACTGGAGTCTACTTTTACATATTTAATTATGATTTTCATCTGGTCACTTTTTAAAATATCCTTTTCTGACTTAGATAATTGGTAGAGCAGAGAGATTGTGAGATTTATTAATTGATCAATTTTGTACTTATACTTTACCTATATTTATTTTTATTTTCTTATATTTGATTTACTGTTTAATGCTATTAAATATTTTTTATATACTTTAAAGTTTTAAAGATTTATTTTTATTAAAGTATATATGAAGAGTGTTTGTTTTAATCCATACAAGTGTGAGTAAAATTTAAAAATTTGTAAGTGCCAATGTTATAATGAAGTCAGACATAATTTCAACTTAGTTTTGTATCCCTCCCAAGATATCTACCCTACTCCAGGGCCTCACTCTTTACATAGATAGTAAATGAATAATTTTATAATCAAATTGATACACATTTTTCTTTTAAGCTCTACTTTTTGCACTGAGGGCTGGCAATGAGTGCTTTCCTGTATCTGTGCTAACTTTTAATTAAGGCTGTATACTACAATAGATTCACTATTAGGAAATTAGAATTATCAGTCATTGAATTGGTTACCTCTACCATTGCATTTTAACTGGATTCTTCTTTAGTATTAAAAATCACACATTAATATTATTATCTTGCTATGGATCTTACTTGTTCAATAATAAAAATAACAATGTAATTTGAGGTGCAAATATAGTCCAAGCATAATATTTGATAAGCAAAATTTAAGAAGAAAAATATTTCTTTTAGAATAAACCTTGGGTTTTTATATAAATAAGTGAGGGCAGCACACTGTCACTTTTGTTGGTGAAAATAAAAATAATATCTAGGGATTGATATGATTCAGTGTTTGCATCTTCTCTCTCTTATCATTAAAATGCTAATAAATGTCTTTTTACCTAAGAACTTAGATGTTAAATTAGTCTATTTAGATAAAAATGTGGCAAGTATTCATAGCTTATATTTTATAAGCTTCTATAGGACAACACTTGTAACTGATATAAAAACCAATCACAATTTATTAAGATATGTTTTCCTACAACAGTAAACTACAAGAGGAAGAAGAAAATTAGGCATGTACAAATCTTACCTCTGCAGCTTTGTTCAGGACACACATAATTCTGAAAGTGCCAGAGACCTGTCACTATTGTTTAAGCCCTGGCAAAGTTCAAAGAGAACACATCAATGCACAGTGAGAATTAATGTGCAACTCTTATTACCCTGCAGAGTCTTTTTGTTAAGGCAGTCAATCCCTTGCTGTTTGTAAGGTTGTGCAGTTGCAATCCTTGGATGACTGCCAGGAAGAATCCTGGTAACAAAATGCCTAATGTCCTATTTTCAAATTAATCTGTCAAGGTGGTATAAAATATTTTTTGAAGTCTGATGAATCATTTTTTCTGTCAGTCATTTTAAGTCATTATACCACTCTGAATGAAAAATATCACTGCTATTTAGGTATTATTGTAAATATACTTATTTCCATATATTATTTACATAATTTATCTAACATTTCTCTTACTAATAACTCAGATTGAATTGCTAATTTAATAAAACATATAATATGGATATTTATCATACTTAAAAAACATTATCTATGGATTTGCTTTCAAACCATGCTACATTTACAAAGAAACAAATTTGAACGTGACTTTTAAGAATAAGATTTTACAGTACATTGCACAACATAGGTATGTTGTTATATGGTTATATGCATATGGAAACTCCCAGTGTATATACACTATATCTATGAATATGTATGTAGATGAAATCATATATCAGTCTATATTTATTTATATCAGTCTACAGCTATTAATAAAATATCTGAGAAAAAATATTTATGCTGATAAAATTTTTCTATGTTTTTAATAACAATACTTCTTTGTTTGTAAATGTCAATATAGAACATGAATAATTTTTGAAGTTTTGACATATCCTTATTTGTTCTCCCCTCAGAAATCCATTTATAGTTCAATATACTTTGACTCAATTTTAAATTGAATGATAACCAATATTTCAAATGTGTCTTTGGTAGAAACAGGTTAATGAATGATAGCCTGTAGAGTGCTACTTTACTCAGCCAGATTTCCCATACCCCTCCATACTTTGTTGCAAATATGATCTTGAACAATGTAGTGAAAGTCTTTGAGACTCACTTGTCTGTTCTGAGAGATTGTTAAGTATGAAACCAAGTCACAGTAACCATTAGATACTTCGAAAAGTATAAAGAATATTGAACATATCTAAGTGCATTAGAAGCATTCAATGAGGTGAGCTCTCTTTGGAGAAACATGAAAATGCACTGAAATGGATGAGAGTACAAATATACATATACATAAAATAGAATAATTCAATTAAAAATAGGATCACTTAATTTTGATGGTTTGCCTAGACTTTAATGCAAAGCCATTGCAAAAGCCAGAAATACACACTGGAAAGACAACTACATCTCCAACAAATGGTACAGGTCAAAATGCCTGTTAACATGTAGATGAATAGAAATAGATATATATTATCGTCTGAAATAAAACACAGGTTGAAATGGATCAAAGACTTCCTCATTAAACTAGATAAACTGAAGTTGTGGAAAAGAATGTAGGTAATAGACTTGAATGCTTTGGCACATGAGACAACTTTCTGAACAGAACAAAGATAACTCAGTCACTAAGATTGGCAATTAATAAATAGGACCTCATGTAATAGAGAAATGACAATCTATGGAATGGGAAAAATTTGTTACCAACCACACATCTGATGGTGTTTATATATACACACATCAGATGTGTAGATGATATATATACCATGTATGGGAAAATACAAAAAAAAAAAACTCAAGAAACTTAACATAAAAGATAAAAATAAAAATTTGATTTAAACTTGAATTATCAATAGAGGAATCTCAAATGACTGAGGAACATTTAAATAAATAAATGTTCAGCATCCTTAACCATTAGGGAAATGCAAGCCAAAAGTACTTAGACCTATCAGAATAACTAAGGTCACACAAATGAATGCTCATGCTGGCAAGGATGTAGGGCAAAGAGAACAATTCCCCCATTGTTGTTGCTGCTGAGAGTGCAAACTTGTACAAACACATTAGAAATCAATATACTAGTTCCTCAGAAAAATAAGAACCAGTCCATCTTAAGGCCCAGTTCTACAACTCTTGAGGATGTACTCAAAAGCTGCTCCATCCCATCACAGACACTTGCTTAATTATGCTTACTGGGAAACTAGAACCAAACTAGATATCCCTCAACAGAAAAACAGATAAACACAATGTGGTACATTTACACAGGGGAGTATTACTTACTTGTTACAAAATATGACACCATGAATTTGCAGGCAAATGCATGGAACTAGAAAAATATCCTGAGTGAGGTAACCGAGACCCATAACATGGTATGTATTCACTTATAAGTATATATTAGCCATTAATTAAATTATACAACACATAGACCCAGAAAGGTTAGAAAGGCTAGAGGCTTATTGGAAAAATGCATAGATTTCCCTGGGAAGGAAATATAGAAAAGATTTTATGGGTGTACTTGGGAATGAGTGAGGATGGAAGTGGGAGGGATCAGTGGGGAGGAAAATGGAAAAGAGGGAGAGAGTTTGGGGGTAGACAGCTAGAATTGGGAGGTAGTTTGGAGATAGAGTGGAAACCTAGTGCAGTGGAAATTTGATGGAATCTATGATGGTGATCCTAACAAGGAATCCTAATAATGGAGCATTTGGAGTTTCAACTAGCCTTCTCATAGCCAGGCAAGGCTTCCACTGGTAGAAATTGGTTTTGTTCAATTATGTAGTTTGCCAAGGGGCGGGGGGTACTTGGGAACTCTTAAATAACTCAGGCTGATGCTAAGTCAAAAGGTTGCTCTCTGCAAACTGACAGTGAAACCCCTTTGCTGAAGGCAGAATCCACACAACTCACTGAACACAGAGTTGAGTCGGTGTGTACATAGAGGCTTCACCCCTACATTCTAGTGTCTTTGTTGCAAGAGTATATTCCAGAGGCTACCAAGAGAGAAACCTGGATACCAGGCTAGCCCCCTTTAATCTATATTTTGTTGTGCTTGCAACATATGGTAGGGCAATGGCACAAAACTTGTGGGAGTAGTTAACTAATGTCTGATTTGAATTAAGGTCCACTCTACAAGCAGGAACACATATCTGACATTGCTTGCGTAACTAAGAACTATAGACATGATAGCCCAGAGACCTCAGGTAAACCAAGACACAAGAGATCTTTAAAAATTAATAAGGTGATTCTTAATGATATTTGGCTATCCTCAGATCAATGCCTTATCTACTTGTGATTAGAGAGGATTCATTTGGCAACAGCTGGGAACAGATTCACAGACCTACATCTAGACATGATGTGAAAAATAATGAGTCCAGTTTGAAGGTCTCCATTAACATCCCTCCCCTCAACGCTCACAGAATTTCAAAGAACAGAAGAAAGAAGTTAAGAGCCAGCAGAAATGATATCAAGCTCCTTTGAATGAAAAGCTTACAGAGACTGAAGCAGTAAGCACAGGGGCTACATGGGTCTGCATCAGGTCTTCTGTGTTAGAGTTATTAGGTTAGTATTTTTATGGGACTCCTGACTGATTCTTTTGACTGCTCTCAGAGCTCTTTTCCTCCTGTGGGGTTGCCTTTGTCTGCCCTCGATATGATAATTTTACTTCATCTTATTATATTTTCTTCTGTCATAAAAGGTATTTTTCCAAAAAGATCTTTTTCATCTGACATGTACTTGACCAAAGCAAATCACATTGTTGTGCAAAATATAAATGGAAGAATGAAGAGTTCTCTCTGTGTCCTCTGAAACAGCCACTCTGAGTGTGGCCTAGAGCTTCTAATACACCCTACAGTTTACAAAAAAAACTGATGTATTTTTAATTCCAGGAAATGAATGCTTCTTTGTGGTTTATTCCTCTGTGTATACCATTTTTCTCCTTATTATGTTCTCACCTACACACTTTTGCAATTACTCATCTACTGTGAAGTTTGGTGGCTGACTCAGCCCTTCTTTTGAAGACACTGAACTTCATTATTCTTGGTGAGTTCAGGGTTCTTACAAAGGATCATCGATCACTGAACATTAAAATTTCTTGAAATCATATCTAGATACCCTTCAAATGCCTCTGTTATGGCTATGCCATAATTATTGTTATATCTGAACCACACTACTTTTTAAATCAATACTACATAAATTCAACCCTGTGTATATAAGTAACTCCACCATTCTATACTAGTTTTGAGTGTAGCTGATTTACAAGTTGATGGGTCATTCGGTCTATTCCTTATATTTTTCCCTACCCAGTGTTCTTTCTGGGACTGACTGTTAATACTACCTCTAAATCTAAATTCAGTTTTTAAGTGTTTCACAGCACCTAACCTTGTATAAACCTAACCCTGTACTAGTGTTATTAACTGTTTCACTGTCTGTCACTTATAAACGCCTACTAGCATCAAGAATGTCAATCAGATGGGAAGAATAAATCTCTATAAAATACACTCAGATATCTCAAGGACTGTGGTACATTCGCAACAGAGCCATGGTAGCTACCACTCTCTATTATATATTGTAATGGCGTTCTAAATTTCCCTTCTACTCCTTCCAACCTGTAGTTGGTGATGTAGGAAAAACAAAAAAACAAAACAAAACAAAACAAAACAAAAAAACCCTCCCTATACTGGAGAGCTACTTTCCTATTTTGAATAGAAACTACTGTACCAGAAGCCCTTTCTTACTTAGTCTGTCGCCACCAACAGCAGGAGCAGTGCTGTATTTTCATGTGTTTCCCCTCTTTTATTCTTGATGTAAACAAGAAGTTAGATCTTCTCTACACGGTGTACCATTTTTTCTTTTGATTCTGTTTTGAATTTTATGTTCAGAAATTTGTGAGGCTCATCTCTTTCTCTTCTAAAGACATAACCCTTTCTTTACTAATTTATTTTTATTATTATTGTAAATTATTAGGTTTTCATTAAATAATATAATTTCTTTTTCTACCACCTAATGTTTTACCTAACTCTTTTAGGTAATTTTTTTTATTTCATTGGGTTCACTGTCTGTTAGTATGAATTGATACCATACCCAAGATATTTTAATGTTTTATCTATCTACCTATCATTTATCTATCATTTATATATGACATAGCTACCATCTATCTATCTATCTATCTATCTATCTATCTATCTATCTATCTATC
>JADRCD010231037.1:0-23167 GCA_019843815.1 Montemys delectorum
TCAATGAGATAAGTTAGTGTTCTCTTCAGCAACAGGCCCTTACCATCAGTTTGTAGAGAGTTATCAATAACCTTAACAATAGCTTGGGTCATTTAGGGGTTTCCATGGGACCCCTTTACTAACAACTCAACTCGATGCAACCCATTCCTAGAACCTGGCTTTTCTCTTGGTGATGAATAACAGGAGACACTTGGAGCACTGTCTCCTGTTATTTTGTGACTCTGATTATATATCTTTCACATAGGTAAATGGATAGAATAAATATTAAAAACGTCTACACTAGTAACCATCTCTGATAAGTATTTTATGATGTTAAAAACAAGTTAATTTCTTCCTGGTATGGAGCAGTTCTGAAACATTGCCTTAACATATTTACAAATGCTTAAAAATACTACTTTAGTATACCTGGCTTCTTAATGGATTTTATTTGCATTTTATGTCTAAAATATAAAGGCATTTTGAACCCAATTTCCCTTAAATATCTCTGGGGATCTTATCTTTAGCACAGCAGAGTATTTTCATCTTTTTGTATAATTTTCACAATTTTTAATGTCTTTTTTAAAGGATAAAAAAATCATAGTGAACCTGACAAACATTTTCAAATAAGTGGATATCAATCCCCATCACTATAAATAATCTCCTGCACTCATGAGCTCTAGAGCAATAGTATGCAGACATCTTGTTCTCTTATAGTCCTGCACGTAAGGTTTCTTATGCTCTAATTATTATTCTAATTATTTTCTCATTTCAGGGTTCCTCATATTTGTATTGAGAGCCATAATCGTTAAGAATCCGTATACTGCCTGTCATTATGGGAATGATCTCAGAATGAAAGTTTACCTCTTCCTCACTGCCTCCAGTTCAAATTCAGTGGCAAAGTAACTATTGCCTTGAAAATGTTTTATATATGATAATCTAAAGATTAAAAATAAAAGACCCATGATAGGGCTTCAGGGCAAGTGGCAAATAAATAACACCTTGCACATTTTCAATCACTTTCTAACTTTTCCTAAAATCATTTTTGGTGCTATAGAATTCTACCCCTTGCAATTTGGTGTAAATTTAGCAAATTGTTCAAATAGTCTAACTGAAGAAAAATCAGAACCCCAGGTAGAGCAAATGATTTTCATTTTTTTTTTCAGAAAGTATCAAGACATAATCACAGGCTTTGAATTCTGAGTGCACAAAGGAGGAGTACAGTGATGGCATCCACGACATAATCAACAGATTTTCACAATCACTGGCATTCATGTGGAACTCCTAGGAATTTGAGTTCAACGATTTTCATAATCATCAGGGATCAGAGAAATGTGAGCCTTCAGGAACCTATCAGTAAATTATGGCCTTTAGCAGAAATATATGGAATTCAGCAACTTCATCTCTGGCAACAAACCCCTGACTGTAAAACACAGAGCCATTTTACAGTCTTGAGAAAAGTCACTATCTCATGTTAAAATATCTTGCTGGACACAAACAGGGTTTATCAGTTCATGAGAAATCTCAAGGTCCTGATATGCAGTGCCATTTGTTTTAAAATGCTTGTTTAGTTGGCATTGTATCAGCATTAGCACGTTCTTGATTCCTTTGGACATGAACAGTGTGGCATAAGCTACAGCATTTCTCTCAAAATAATCATGAAAATATACTGTAGTTAGGGGAAAACAGCAAAAAATGCTATGGGTTATAAATGCCATATGTAAAAGACAGGGATATAATTTAAGAGCACTGGCTGTTCTTCCTGAGCACCTGGGTTTGATTCCCAGCACCAATATTGCAGCTCCCAACTGCCATAACTCCAGTCCCAGGGCATGTATGTGATCTAGAAACATACACGCAAGCATAACATCATCCACATAAAACAAAATCTTTTAAAAATTAAATGGTAAATGAGTTAATGGTAAACTGGTTTTGTTAACTCTTTTGACAATATTGAATTCAGTGTAGCTTCATATTGAGAGAGAAATAATGAGTTTATTTCCTTCTTTCCCATATACATATCTGCATACTAATGAGGTTGCCTTAACAATTCATATCCTCCTGTAACTCCAGTTCCTGAGGATTCTTGCCCTGTTCTGCACTCTGTGGGTACCTGAACTAACATGCATATATACCCCAAACAGATATACACATAATTTTGAACAACAATAAAAATAACTTAAAAAATTACATGTAGTATTTCTTATGAAGTTGGTTTAATAAAATTGATTAATGTTGAAATTAATAAAAATACAATTATCAAGGCATATTGATGAATATTGTCATTTGAGTTACATGGATCTGTATCCTTCAAAAATGTATGTCTATCTGTACTAAGAAACAAAACTAACTGCACATCAACATATGCATTCATAACAGCTGCAGAGTGCTGAAGGCCTACTCTAGTATCTGCTAATGTATCACGAAAGATATAAAGAATGGAAAATGTAGAAACAAAATATATAATTCTTTTTCAGTAAACCAGTCTTTGCTCTGTGGATAAATACCATACAAATTGTGAAAAACAGTATCCTTTCTTCAAAATATACTGTTTATAAAATATATTTAAAATACTTTCATAGAAACATCTTGACTGTCCTTTGAGCAAATTGGGATATCAAACACTATTCAAGTTGATTCTTAAAATTCATTATCATACAGACTATCCAGGTACATCCGGACACTATAGATAGTGGATTACAAGATATAGAGAAAGGACATAAACATATTAAGGAATGGCAAGATCTGGGTTTGTTTTAATGTTGATTTGGAAACCTTTCTTGAGGATTTGCACACAATTAGCAATTAGTCTGCTGAGATCTCAGACATTACTTAACACAGAGGCCCAGTTTTGAGAAATGTATTCATTGTTTCTGACACTGCATTCTCTTATTCTATTTCTGAACTGCTGGACACATTGTGTCCTCCTCTGATGCGGTCTCCTCTTTCCGAATTCTAGACGGTAAGGGAACTGTGGGGCTCGGCTTCCTCTGAAGTTGCTCCTTCATTTATATTCCTTCTATATATGAAAACTTGGCTTTGCATAACACCCGCCCACTGCCAACTCGTGAATTTCTGCAGCCCATGCTGACTCACAATAGAGCAGCTGATGTTTCTAAGACTATCCTGACTCAACTTCTTAAATAACAACTCTATAAATTTAAAGTCCAGATATCCAAAGAAAAAAATTGGGTTTCTGGGTTTTTTTTTTATAATATTCTATGACTCTTGTCACTCTAATAATTATGTAATATTTAATCACACAAGACAACCAAAACACTAATTTTTATATTCATTTTAACCTCCTTTGCCATTCCATTTTATTTGTAGGATCATTTATTATAAAATTTGAAAAACTGCTAAACCTGTTATATTTGTTTGAATGACCCATGTAAGTTCATGTGTGTGAACACTGGCGCCCCCTGACTGGCACTGTTTGAGAAGTTGATGGAAGCCTTAAGAGGCAGAGGCTGGCTGGAGGAGGTACATTGCTTAGGGCAGGATTTAGAGTGTACATAGCTTCGCCCCATTTCCAGTTCACGCTCTCTGCTCTGTGAAGCTGACTAACGGTATGATCTCTTAACTTCCGCTCCATCTGCCTGCTGTCATGCTTCCTCCACTAATGGACTTCCCCTCTGGGACCAGCAACTTCCATAAGTTGCTTTTGACCATGGTGTTTTATCGCACACACAACAAAAAGTCACTAATATTAATTTATTAATATATTAGTTTATTAATTTATTAATAATTCACTAATGTCCTTACCAAGTGACGACCTTCTGCCATAAGAGTGATTTCCATAATCCTTATACAACCACATGCCACCTCTTCTATTATTCTACATTACCTTCATTCAGAACCACTGTAATCTTAAATATCTATGACTTTTTTGTAATTATCCCAATTAAGCAGAAAGACTTTTGTAGGTTAAAAAAAATGAAAATTGTTTGTATTCCCTCCTATCTTTCTAATGCCCAGAAAGCTCAACATAAATATAAAAAATATTTTACTTATAATAAATTTTTTAAAAAATCAATATGACTCTAGGCCCATCACACACCTGTAGCACCATGTTCTCTTGAGGCTGCAGCAGGAGGGTCTCTAAGTCCAGGAATTTCAGGCTAAACTAAACAACATAGCTAGACCTTATCTCAAAATCAGTTAATCATGATATTCTGTTAACTTGATGCATTTCTCTCTTTAATGTTGAAACAAAATTTATTCTTATTCATGAAGTTGGGAATTATTTTATATATTTTATGTATTTTTATTATATTCAACCCATCCGTCTCCAGTTCACCTTCCTTCTTACTTGCCCAAATTTGTACCAGTTTTTCAATTCTTTTAAAATAACTCTGTGCTACTCAAATATTCTTTGAGGAGTATGGGCATCTCCTGAAGGGGGATTAGCTCACTAGCAGTTCCACATTGAGAACGTCCTCTCCCTTTCTCCCAGCTGCTGGTTATTGCCAATCGCTCCATGCACTGGTGTGAGATAGTGTGCCCAGGTGCTTTCTCTCCGCTGGAAGATGGTCAGGATTGGTATTTTGCAGGTTGTTTATATGCTGCTACAACTGCTGTGAACTTCCGTGTGCAACTGCCCTGCTGTGTCCAGAAGATGTCATTTCTGTGTACTCATCCACAGCGGCCTCTTTCAGTCCTCCAAGTTCCTTCTCTGCAATGATCCTGGAGACTTGAAAGAAGTAATTTCAGTTAATATGCATTCCTATGAAAGAATAGTATTCTGTAACACCTTATTTTCTATACCTCTGCCAAATGTGGGTTAATCAAAATCTAGTGCAATTGAAAGCGTCTCCGATAAGGGACAGGAGACGATGCATTGATCAATGGATATAACAATAAATAAGTCATTGGGAATCAGTTTAATACTATGTTCACTTAGCAGCATAATAGTGATATGCTCTCCTCGGATCAAGAATCTATCTAACCATAGGCTCTTAGCCTTCTAAAGGTGCCAGATATGTGTTTCATCCTATAAAGTAGAACTTATATACAATCTAAGTAATAGCATGATTTTTCCAAAGGTGCTCATACCACTATTGCACCAGAAGGTATGTTTTGCAGACTAGTCATTATTGTACATCAGAGGGTTAATACTTGGATATAATGGATGATTATTGTTCTTCTACGGTACCTTGCGTAGCACCTTCCAGCACCATGAAAGCAGGCCAACAGGGATAAAACATCCAAGTCCACACCAAGCATGATTTTGCCAACCTTGATTTTGATGATTCAAGCATGGACTATTGTCAGTAATTGGGTCTCACCATCAAATTCTGGAGGGTAACCAAGAGTATCTGCAATAGTCTGTAATATTTGGGGGTGGTCTATGGAACCTAACTGGCCCACCTCCAAACGAAATAACTCATAGCTTGCACAGGGCATTTTATGCGTGAGCCTTCGCCATCTAGTAGGAATGTTTTTCCATTAGATTGTAACATCATTTTAATTCTTTTTGTGTATGTGTCCAATATATGTGGAGCTTCTACAATACTAGATTTCCACAAAGCTTTTTCAAAAGCTCCTTGGAGTGAAGCCTACTCTTTCATCTACCCAGCCCCCTTTTCTCCCACCCCAGCTTAAACCTTCCAGCTCCATTATGCATCTTAACCCCTTGAACCAGTAAACTCTATCTCCTCGCACTTCTGTCTCTCCCCATTTCCTTTAGTAATTCTCTGACTTTTGTAGGATTTCTAAATGAAACACACATAACTGGAGATTTGATACTATGATGATCCACAGATAACAAAAAACGTAGTAATGTTTATCTCTCTGTGTCTAGGTTACCTCACTCAAAATTCCTGTTTCCAGCTACAAGCGAGTTGCCTGCAAACCTAATAATTTTATTTTTATTGACAGCTGAATAATAATCCATTATGTAAACATATACTTCTATTATCCATTCATTTGTTAGTAGATGTCTGCACTCTTTTCATCTCTTGGCTATTATAAATAGAGCATCAATGATCTTGGCTGATCAGGTATATCTAGAGTAGGGTATAACATTTCTATAAAATAAGAAACATATATGTAAATGACTATGGATTCATATCCCACTACATGATTTTACAAAGTCCAGTATATAAATGCAATTTTCTCTTGATTACTGCATTAGCTACTTTTTTTACTACTGTGACGAAACACCTGACCAAGACATAGGGAAATAAGGTTTTCCCTACCTCACAGCTTAAAGGTATGGTGAATACAAAGCGAGGGTGTAGCAGCAGAAACGTGCAGTGGCTGTTCAGTGTGTCTGCAGTCACCGGACTCTGCTGCTTAGCTTGCTTCCCCCGACCCCTTTTGTTCTAGCCCAGGCCCCCAGCCATGTGGACTTCCCTGTCCACATTCAGAGCAAGTGTTCACCCTGAGAGTGATGTCGTATACAGAGCAGGGATGTGTCTTTTAAGTGAGGAAATCAAGACTAAACATAGCACTTGATGATAATACATGAATATTAAAAATGTCATAATAATCAGGCTGAGGGTTCAGTGGGTAACTGTGGCATTACTCTGAAAATCCGAGCTGAGATCCCAAAACCCATGGGGGGCGGGGCAGGTGGTGTGGTTGTACCCCTCCTCAATAAGTTACTCCCAATTGATAGGTGCTAAGTGGAAAATCAGTGTTCCTCAATGGAGTGACCCTGAGTACATTAACCACACTTCGGAGCAGGCCCCGTGGCTAGGAGAAGCTGTCCAGCATACACTGAACTCCGTATGTAGTCCAGTTTAGTTAGTTGCAACTAGCTCTCTTTACACAATGATTCATATCTATAACATCAACACCCTACCATGTCTGAGTGTGGAGATGTATTTTCAGCGGTGTGAGGTGAGGTATTTTCTGTCATCTGTCAGTCTTGCTGATGGACCAGCCATTTAGGAGGGCGCAAGGTGACCCGACTAGACAAAGAAAGGAGGAAGATGATAGAGTTAAGACTCATGAGAAAGAATGATCAGAACCTGCTAAGATAACACATTTTCAATTACGGCCATTCAATTTTTAAACTTAAGATAATATGTTTTCTATTGGGACGGCTTAATTTTTAAACTTCCTTTCTCATTTCTCAAAACTAATTTAGAAATATTACTTTGAAAAAAAACGCATATCAGCTTTATACGCAGAGGACAAAAAGAGAACTCGGGAATATAAGAGTTTGCTAGGACTAGCGTAACAAATTAAAACACAGTAGATACCTTAAAGTACAGAAATGTGTCCTCACGGATCTGGAACCTGGAAGTGCAAGACCAAGGTGTCAGCTGAACTCATCTCTCTGGAAACACCCTCTGCTGTGCTTGTAAATGGCAGTCGTCTCCTCCTTGTGACGTCACGCACGGTTCTCTGTCTCCTCCCCTCATAAGGACTCAGCGGTAATGGCAAGCTCCCCATCCTTCTTACCTAACTATAAAGATCCCTCTCTAAACCCAGCACAGTTGCGCTCTTGAGGTACTGAGGATCATCACACAGCCCTTTCCCGTGGTAGACAGTAAGGGCTGCAGAAGGGAACCTGGAAAACACAGTGAGTGATACAGGTGGAAGTGGAAGTAGGGAATGGAAACACCTGCTAACTTACAATAGGGCATCCTGGAAGGCTAAAGAGTCATGTCGTCATCATGGTGCCATTTACGCTGCCCAGATGCTGAGGAGGGTGGGAAAGGAGACCCTCTTTACAGTCCTCCGACTCTCCTGCCATTTACTCTGTGAAGGAAACACTCGGGGCTAACATGTGTAAGGTTGTTCATGCGTATGCGGCCTTCTCAAGCTTGGAGGCTGACCTTCCAGATAACGGAACATAAGCTTTATGTCACATGTCAGAAACAGTTTAATCCGATCTCTAACCCATCTTTTATGATGCTTAAAAAAAAAAAAAGCAAAAAGTCCACTAAAATTAACATAGTTTCCGCAGATTTCATATTAATGTGTTGCATTGATTTTATTGTTTACCAATCTACATTCTGCATACACAAAATCATCTTCATTGAGAATCATCTAAGATAAACAAGTTCAAGCTGAATTGCTTATGTAGTTGCTCGTCTTTCATTAAAACACTAGAGGGCGCCCTTCTCTTCTATTAAACCACTACTTCGACCTGAGTGGAAATAACCGAAAGGTTTTCTTTGGATAATTAGGGGCTTGCTTCCATGTTCATTTCATTCTAATTTTGCTGATACCAAAGCCAGTATTTTAAGTAATACTAAGCAGATTCATGACTGAAAGGCCAGAAATACTATCGTGGCCGAGACCCTTAAGCCTGAACAGCTGCTAAGCACAGGCACGAACAAGTGTTTTTGTATCTCTTTGCAATTGTCTGCTGAGCATAATCAAGAGTAAGTTTCTGTGTTTAGGATTAGGAGGGGTCCTCCGTGATTGTTTTCTGTATCTTGTGCTCTCAAGTGAAGAGCACACTGTTCTCGATTGGTGCATCTTTTAACAAGAGTGTCAAGGAGGCCAGCTGAGCATTAAACATAACTGAAAATTCAGCGAGGCCCGGATAGTGACAACAACCAGTATTTCTTTAGCATCAGCTGACGTCAAACACTAAGCATGGTATTAAACAACTTTAGGGGCAATATGTGAACGGCTGTATTTATTCTCATTTTTAATATGGAAAGGGTTATTGCATTATGAGAAAAGCAGATAGCCTAGCATGAAAGGTGGCTTCGTCTACTGGCACTACTGTATAAAAATTCCACATCCTGCACACTTTATAGAGTTATACTTTTAACAGTTTTGAAAGCTGGGAAGTTTGACTGCAGTGTGCCTATTGTGGCAGTGTCTAAGGGCCTTGTGTCTGCTTCCAAAATGACAAATACACAGGGAAAGACAGAAAGACAGAACATCTAGGCTGCTGTTTAGCACTTGGATAAAGTTGTTGATCTCCTTCGTGGGGGAAGGGCCCTCCTGATTCTTCCATTCCTTACAAACCCTGTTCTTTAACTTATGTTTAAAGTGGGGATTTTCTTAGGCACATTTACACCCTAGAAAAAGCCATTTGCAGCTTTTTAAGAAATCGTGACTGTGTTTTGTTCGCATTTCCCTCAGGTACGAAAGGATGAATGTGTGAGGATGGTTTTTGTGACCCGTTAGTGGGAATTGTGGTAATGCAGGGGTCTGACGCTAGAGTGGACAGTAACAGTGAGAAATATTCATTTTGAATGCGTGACAAATTTGAAAATATTCACCGATTCTGAAATCATGTCACCATTCTGCTAATTATTATCCATCTCAATTAAAAGTCTGAGGCTTAGATTATTTCCAGTACCCGAGTTTAAATCTGGGTACCAAGCTGACGTCATCAGTGCAGTCTCTGACCTAAGCACCTTTCAAGTGCTTTTATGTTGAGAGAAATAGGGTACCCCAGACTTGAGTTCCCAGAACTGGGGTGCAAAACTCAGAAGAGCTGGAGGGATGTTGCCAGTCACGAAGGAGACCAGTGGCTAAATATCCTAAGCAGGGTTAGGTGCTCTGTACAAGACCGTGTCCACATGGCGATATCTTTACCATGGAGAGAGCTCCCAGGATTTTATGGTAAACATTCCGCAGACCGTTGGCTGACCTGGAGTTTTACCGAAAGGAAACACTCTGGGAAAACTAAGTCTACATCCGGTACAGCAATGGTGAAAGCGGGTGCTGCTATAGATTCTATTGACGGAACGCATCTCGTTCCTATCAAATGGAAAACTTACAAGGACATTACTAGAACTACTACCTGATTGTGTTGAAAGAAGCAGGGGGAATATGAAAGAAAAGGAGGCTGTCGATTCCGCCAAGCTACTGGCATGAAGCAGATAGATAAAATCCTTCAGCTACAAATGTGTGATGCTGGTCACAGAAAAAGAAAGTGGGACGAACCAAGAAAACAGGGTCTAGTGAGAGACAGTGCGCTCCCCTACCCCAGCCCCCCAGTCACACACGATTTTATTTTTCTACAACACGCCAACACCTTCAAACCAAATTGAAGAACTCTTGGGTTTTTCACGATTAGATTTCAAAATTGACCAGGGCACATTTTCCTTCATTTCTCTACTGCCAGTCCTGTTTTGGAAGGAAGATGTCTATGCCTGTTAACCAATGCACACACTATACTTCAAGCTGTGTATAACTCCAGGTAACCTGTGTGTTTAGTTGCTCAGTGAAATGAATGTTCAGTGAAGTGGTGTATACACAGATGAACCAATACCCAGAAGCTAGCTGAATAAACATTCAAGGAAACACATAGCACTTTGTATATTCTTGTGTAATATATTAAACATTGCTGACCTGTGTTTAATTACTTTACTTTTGATATAAATAATATATGTACAACTCAGTCTGTATAATGTTACTTAATATATGCTTTCTGAAGACATGAAAAGGAGTCATAATTTGACCATCTACTTCAAAATGCCTACAATACAAGGAAGTTGATATATTAAAACACATTTTTTTTTCACCAAAGCTGACAATAGGAATTCTGAGAGAACAAAAATGTGCTGTGGATTTGAGAAAGACATTATGAGGAGCAAAAACAGACCCTGGCTCCAACCCCAATGGAATTGCTCTGAGACCTATCTTCCAGTAATTTTACATTCTTCCTTAGTCCTGTTCATAGTGTATAGGATGAATTCCTGAGCTGCTTTTAAGCAAAATAAAGACAAAGTTAATTCACTATTTTTCTCATTGTTGTCATGTCTTGTATAAAATTGAGTCTTGCTGGCACAATTTGTTATCTCTTTTTTTTTTGGGGGGGGGAGGTGAGACGGGGTTTCTCTGTGTAGCTCTGGCTGGCCTGGAACTCACTCTGTAGACCAGGCTGGCCTCGAACTCAGAAATCTGCCTGCCTCTGCCTCCCAAGTGCTGGGATTAAAGGTGTGCCATCACCACCCAGCAATTTGTTATCTCTTTGCTGGCTTTGCAAAAGGGAACTCTGAAGTGAGGTGGCCTACAAACAGGAACTAGGGGTAAACTGTGTGAAGAAGAAGATGCTGACAGCTCTTGCTCCTGCCTCTCTCCCTTGCCTCTTGCCGCTTTGCTCTCTCGGCCTTTCTCTGCCTCTGCTACCCTCTTAACTCCCCTCCCCATGCCCTGAATAAACTCTGTTTTATACTAAAAAAAAAAGAAGAAGAAGATTCTGACATAAAGAAGCTCAACTGACGTCCCCACAGCTGAAAGGATATGAATTTTACCTTTTACAGAAATAAGTTTGGAAGTGCATCCATTGTGGGTAAACTTTTATGCTGATCACTGAGAAATAATGTAGCATCCCTCACAGCAGACACAGCTAAGCCATATCAGAAATTGTGTGCTAGATGTAAGAAGGAATGTGTTCTCTGTGAAGATGTTAAAATGTGCCAAATTCCTGTGTAGTATCAGAACATTAGTATATTTAGCTAGGTAAGGTAGTCCATGCCAGTAGGCAAATGCTGAGAAAATGGAGGGAAAAGTTTTAGGCCAGCCTGGCTTCCCTTTAAGAAGAGAAAGAAAGAAAGAAAGAAAGAAAGAAAGAAAGAAAGAAAGAAAGAAGGGAGGGAGGGAGGGAGGGAGAGAGAGAAAGAAAGGAAATTCATGCATTCATATAATTTGTTTTAAAAATATTTAACATAAAATATCAATCTTTGGTTATGTTTTTCTTAAATTGTAAAAAATGATGTTACTCAAATATTTCTGCAAGGAATCACACAGTGTGGCTTCATGTATTTCAACAAAAATGAAGCTTTTTTTCATTAGTTCATTTTAAGCTTTACTTGTAGAATTGTCTTGTTTGCTTATTTTCAGATTCATTTAGGTAGGAGACTTTGCTTTAATTGTTCTCAAATGACTTGGGGAGTAATATACAGAAAATAACAAAAATCTCATGTGGGAAAAAATTACATAAGTTCTCACCATGTAGATAGAAATAACTCTTGACAGAGGAACTGATTAATCAGTTGTTAGCATAGGACCAAACTGAACAAGACTAATGGACCCATGGGTATTTCAGACATGGCTATAGTAATTGGATCCCTTTGTGCCTGTGTTTACTCTTTACATTGTTACAAATTGTTCTGTTCTTGAAATGTTCCAAGTGTTAGAGGTTTTGTTCATTCCATCTCTCTGAGCATGGTTCAAGGCTTCCCTGGATACATTAGTAACTCTTCTATCCATTTCTTCTATAATGAGTTCAACACTACAGCAAACTTCCCCCCCACCCCGACTTTTTAAAGAATACCTTTAATCCCCATCCTTACCCCAAGCTGCAGTGGTCCTCACACCCGTAGGTGTAGTCCAGTCTTAGGGCCTACGAATCCTCCTTGTTTGCTTGTGAGCCACATTTCCTGGAAAAATGTTTCTATCATTCTCAACCTTACCACAAATGGAGACCATCCCAGAAAACTACGACTGAACACAGTGAAGAGTGCAAGAGACTGTGGGGAGCCCAGGTCCCCAAAATACATCTCCATCACAACTCTTGCATCTATGGCCTTCATCACAGAAGAGCCAAACAACCTACTGTGAAATAACCTTTCCTGGAAATAGCTGCATAAACAAGACTAAAGGATGACAATATGGAAGGACATGTTAACATGGAAGGAGTCACCCTCATAAGAACTATAGGGAACTAGGGAGGACTGATGGGAAAATAATTAGCTTTCAAGGGATGAGATTCATTATTGGCTTTCCAGTGCAGACTGGTCAGCCCTGAAACCACATGCACACAAACAACAAAAATGGATTCAATAACTTGTATTTATATGGTAGTTACTTTTCTATTGCTGTGAAGGGGAGCCATAACTGGGTAATTTGTAAAAAGAAATGTTTTATTGGGGCTATCTGTTTCAGAAGGTGTGTCTCTGATCATCATGCCTCATGGCAGCTGGTACGCAGGCAGGCATGGTTCCTGAATGGTGTCTGAAAGTGTGTGTCTGACCGACAGAAGAGAGAGACAGAGAGAAAGACAGATAGAGTAAGAGAGGCAGAGAAGGACAGACACAGAGAGACAGACAGACAGACACACACACACACACACACACACACAGAGAGAGAGAGAGAGAGAGAGAGAGAGAGAGAGAGAAACAGAGAGATAGAAAAAAAGAGGCAGAGAGAGACACACAGAGAGAGCAACACACACACAGAAGGAGAGAGAGAGAAAGAGAGAGAGAGAAAGAGAGAGAGAGAAAGAGAGAGAAAGAGAGAGAGAGAGAGAGAGAGAGAGAGAGAGAGAGAGAGAGAGCTGAAAAATGGTATGGGTTCTTTAACTCTCAAAGGCCCCTAGAGATACACATACTCCAAGAAGGCCATACTTCCTAATTCTTCCCAAACAGTTCTACCAACTGGGAACCAAATATTAAAATATATACGCCTATGGGGAATATTCTTATTTATATGACCACATTCCACTCAGTGACTCCTATAGAAATCACAATGTAAAATGTAGTCATACTATACCATAATGCAACATGCATTTAATTCAACTTCAAAGAGCCCTCAAAGTCTTTCAATCTCAAGGCTCTTTAAAATTCAAAACCTCTACTGAGCTTCAAGACAATCTTGTAATTGTAGCTCCACCACCATGTGGAATATCTCCCCTCAAACTGTAAAGTAGAATTACTTTTTGACAGATATTTTGTCAGCACACAAGTAAACAAAATATTATCTCATGGATAAATACTATTCTTACTTAGAGAAACAAGCATTAAGTTGAAGAAAACATTAAAATGAATGCTGAAATAGCAGGAAAGCAGCATCGCAATAAAGATTCATACATTAATTTTAAATAAACTCTCTTTAGTTGTGGTTTATTCAGGCTTTGCTCATAGGCCTCACGAATCTCTTATCCAAACAAAACGATCACTTTTCTCATGCGAATAACAGGGAGAACAGTCATTTAGGAGAGTGTGACATTAAGGAGACGGGCACACTAGCTTCTCGGAAAGAAGCGCACCATTCAGTCCCGATTCTGACATAAGGGGAACCGCGCTTCGGTTTCATGTTCCCATGTCCTACCAAGCCATTTCCTTTACAATCACATCCCAGAAGTTCCACAGACTCTGGGCATCAGAAATATGAGCACACAACTTATACGTCCCCATGAGCCACTGAACTCAAAGACATGTTTTCTTTTGTATCTGACTTCGGATGCAGGATGACCTTACTTGCTTAGGTTTATTTTTAATAAAATAACTTGACCTGCTTCTTTTCCTTACAAAAGAAAGTAGGGAACAATGCCAGAAATAAAGCAAAGCAGTGATAAATGTCTCCTCTTATTAAATCTGATATCTTCATGTCATCTGAGTCCATAAAATGATAACAAGTCACTTGCAAACGGAAGTCTACAATGTGCTTTATTTAACTAGGTCTTACTGCACTAGGTGGTAGCGGCAGTGTTTAGGATGCTAATGTAGAGGGGTTTGATTTCCAGCCTTGTGTGTGCTACATACTGACACTGTCCCAAGAATCAAAGGAAAGGAAACAAAGAGCACAGAAGCAGTCTAAATTACCGACGGAGCTTGCACAGGCAGTTGTTACTTGTCAAGGACACCAACAGAACAATGGTAAATCTTCAAAACCATCATAGTTCATCCTAAGAGCTGCCCCTGAGACCTCTTCTTCAATACAGTCTTTATATTTAGGAAGTATTTGAGTTTTTATTATAAAGCAGTCTCACGGTCCATTTTAATAATGTAGCTCATTCCTCATTTTATTCTACATTAAGATAGGATAGGTTTCTAAGAGGACCAAACAGTGCAGTATATTTTAAGTTCCCAAGATCATACTCCTTCCCCTCTGCAAACCCCCTATCCCACCCCCTCCCATTGCTTCAATGAGGGTGCTCCCCTGTAGTGGCTATTCCTGGTTGTCAACTTGGCTACGTCTGAAATGAACTACAATCCAGAATTAGAAGGCTCACCTGTGGCCCTAATCTGGAGGCTGAGAGATACAAGTTTCTGACCTGAATCTTGGCATGGCATTGAGGAATAGTGGCTACGAATCCCAGAGGATTAACATGGAAAGCTCTATGAGTTCAAGGTCATCGAGGGTTAAAGGTGTGGTGGCACACACCTTTAACCTGGGCCACACTTTTTGCTGGAGACCTATATAAGGACATTGGAAGAAGGAAGGCTCTCTCTGCTTCGCCTGCTTGCCTTGTGGGACTGAGCAATTGCTGCATCCTTGGACTTAAATTCACAGCTGCTGCCATGACTGTTGTTGGGAGTTGATTGTTGGGAGTTGGACTACAAACTGTAAGTCATCAATAAATCCCTTTACTATGTAGAGACTACCATAAGTTCTGTGACTCTAGAGAACCCTAACTAAGACAAATTGGTACCAGCATAGTGGAGTATTCCTGTGACAACCTGATCATGTTTTGGGGAGGACTGTGGAAGGACTTTGGAACTTTGCGCTAGAAGAGCCACTGTTAAGAACTCTGTGGGATGTTCTGTGGGAGCTTGGAAGATCATGTTGAGAACAGTGCAGAAGATAGAGGCCTGGCTTGTGAAATTTCAGAGGGAAGATTAAAGACTCTTATCAGGGCCATGTTGTTTTGATTGTGAAGATTCTGTGGTTCTGCTTAGGTGGGGCTGAAGTATCAGCTATGATTAACAAGATACCAGAACTACTAAAGAGAGAACTTTGCATTACTGGGACTATTGATGCTGGTTAGCTGGAGCTAAGAAATTAGCGGTGATTAAGAAGAGACCAGCATCATTGAGGTAACATCTTCTGGGGAGTGTTTTCTGAGAGCACAAAGAGGTTGTGTTCCAGAGATAGCCAAGGTTGTACCTTGTGCTGCAGCAGGACTTGGTAATGTGTAAGAGTCACCCAGGTGGTACTGGTTTTGACAGCATGAAGGGGTCATGGAGAGCAGCTGAGGCTCGGCACAGTGAGAGGCCATGGAAGGCCATAAGTGAAGCTCAGTTTGCAATTGATGGCCCAGGACTGAAGGTGTAATGCAAAGGAGTTGAGGCTTGGCACCATGAAGACAGTCTATGAGAGGCTATTGGTAAAGCCTAGTTACAGCATTGTTTTGGGAATGCCAGTACCATGCAATGACCACCAAGGACAACAGCAGCAGTGGAGTACAGGCATCTGGAGCCCAGAAGACAAGATGTGTGCTACAAAGGGCAGAGCTGAAGAGGTGACTGAAGTCCTTCAAGGAGCCCAGAAGATTGTGAGTTGGATCCCAGAGATTAGTTTTGCTTTTGATTGTGACTGTGCCCTGATATTTTTCCCTCTTGAAGGAAGAATATATTTTAGTGGAGCCCACAATTAAGAGACTTTGAATTTTAAAAGATATTGGACATTTTAAATTGGTTGAACTTTTAATATGTAAAGACTGTAGGACTTTAGATCTTGGGGATGAAAAAGAAAATAAGGGTTGAGGCTTAATAGTGATGTGTTTGTGTGTCAAGTTGACAAGGGGTTAATTGTACTGGCTGGTTTTGTGTGTCAACTTGACACAGGCTGGAGTTATCACAGAGAAGGGAGCTTCAGTTGGGGAAGTGCCTCCATGAGATCCAGCTGTGGGGCATTTTCTCAATTAGTGATCAAGGGGGTAGGGCCCCTTGTGGGTGGTGCCATCCCTGGGCTGGAAGTTTTGGGTTCTATAAGAGAGCAGGCTGAGCAAGCCAGGAAAAGCAAGCCAGCAAGGAACACCTCTCCATGGCCTCTGCGTCAGCTCCTGCTTCCTGACCTGCTTGAGTTCTAGTCCTGACTTCCTCTGGTGATCAACAGCCATGTGGAAGTAAGCCAAATAAACCCTTTCCTCCCCAACTTGCTTCTTGGTCATGATGTTTGTACAGGAATAGAAACCCTGACTAAGACATCCCCCAACCACCCACCACTCCCTCCTCACTGTCCTGGCCTTCCCCTACACTGGGGCACCCAGCCTTCACAGGAACAAGGGCCTCTCCTCCCATTGATGCCAAATAAGCCAACCATCTTTTGCTACATATGCAGATAGAGCTATGGGTCCCTCCATACGTACTCTTTGGTTGGTGGTTTAGTCCCTGGGAGCTCTGGGCGTCCGGTTGGTTGGTATTGTTGTTCTTCCTATGGGGTTGCAAACCCCTTCAGCTCCTTCAGTCATTTCCCCAACTTTTCCATTGGGGTCTCCCTGCTTAGTCCAATGGTTGACTGTAGCATCCTCATCTGTATTTGTCAATCTCTGACAGAGCCTCTCAGAAGACAGCTATATCAGGATCCTGTCAGCAAGCACTTCTTGGCATCCTCCATAGTGTCTGAGTTTGGTGTCTCTATATAGGATGGATCCCCAAGTCAAAACAAAATGACTTCATGAAATTCACAGGCAAATGGATAGAACTAGAAAATATCATCCTGATTGAGGTAACCCAGTCAAAAAAGAACACACATGGTATGTACTCACTGATAAGTGGATACTAGGCAAAAAGCTTAGACTACCCATGAAACAATTCACAGATCACATGAAGCTCAAGAAGAAGGAAGACCAAAGACTGGATGCTTCAGTGCTTCTTAGAAGGACTCACATGAGGTAGAGGTAAGGAGGGACTTTGGAGAAAGAGAGGAGAGGGAGGGGAGAAAAAAGAGCAGGATCAGGTATGGGAAGAGTCAAGAATGATATACCAAGTGTCAGGAAATTGCACAGATGTGTGTAGCAATGGGGGATGGGGAACTGGGGTTAGCCACCAGAAAGTCCCAGATGCCAGGAAAGCAAGAGGCTCCCAGGACCCAACAGTAATGACATTAGTTGAAATGCCCAACAAAGGGCAGGGAGAACCTGTAGAGACCATATCCAGAGGCTAGGCAAGGCCTCCAGTTCATGGATGAGGCCACCCACTCATCTCCAAATTTTTATCCCAGAATTGCTCCTGTCTAAAAGAAATACTAGGACAAAGTGTGGAGCAGACTGAAGGAAAGATTCTCTCAACTTCTAATATGCCCATAAGAGCACAAAGCACAGTTGGGCAATTCATAAACAAACCAATTCAATAGGGTTTTAATAACTTTGTTTTCAAAATAAATGAACAATGGATAATATTTTCCAACCACTCTTTTACATTGAGTATCCATATTTATATTCTACTAATTTTCCTGATTTAAAACTGTACTTAATTAATCAAAATAAACTTGAAGATGTATAACAATGACTTTTATAATGCATCGCTTGGGCACCCTTGATACACAATAAATTTATGCAGGATGGATATTATTTCTGATGCCTTTCCTGCTTTATGGTTAGCAATTGTATTATAAAAGACAATGTATTTTAGAGAATGTTAAAACTAGAAGAATTTGAAGAAAGCGTCATAGCTCTTCTGTGTACAAGTAATTTGGGGAGGGTGTAGCTTCACCCCTTTTCCCAAATAACTGCAGGGTGTTTCTATACCCACTCTAGCCCTCTTTAGCTCCCTAATGAATGACACAGAAACCTAATAAATTTATTCTAACTCTGCAAGCCCTGAAAGTGGGCAGATACTCATCTATTCTAACCCTACTGTAGCTTGGCTACCTCCCAGCCACAGGGTCCTTTAAGTATAGTCTGAGCTTTGCTCCGGCTTGCTCTGCTCCATGTGTGTCCTCACGGTCCCTCCTCCTGGTCCCTGCACATGCTCTCTCCACATTTTCCTCCCTCTTTCTCTTTCTGATCTCTTTAGGACACCTTGGCTGGGATTGGAAGTCCTGCCTTCCCTTTCTCCTCTGCCCAGCTATTGGCTTAAACAGCTTCTGATTAACCAATCAGAAGTGATGGAAAACAAATTTTGAGCTGGAACTGCTTAACCGTGCCAACATCTGAAGGACAGCCAGATGTCTGGTCACAGAAATCATCATTTGAAGAAGCGTGCACGAAAGCATCCCTTAACACTTCCGTGCTGGCTTATGTTTGGTCAACTCGACATGAGCTTAAGTCATTTTGAAATAGGGACCTTCAACTGAGAAAATAATCCCACCAGAAAAATCTATGGGGCACTTTATTAATTAATGATTGATGTGGTGGATCTGTGTGTGTTGGGGGGGGGGGGCGCATTCCTGAGCTTGAACTCCTGAGTTGTATAAGGAAACATGTAGAGGGAGATGTGAGAAGCAGAGCCAGAAAGCAACATTCCCCCATGGTTTGTGCTTCAGTTTCTGCTCCAGATTCCTACCCCGCATCCCCGCTCTAACTTTCTTCAGTGACAGACTAGCATTTGGAAGTACAAGATGCAATAAGTGCTTTCCTCCTTGTCGGACTGTATGTCTACCTAGCCACTGAGGTGTCCCTATCTCCTGTGGACCCAGATGCCGAAGGGATGCTGGGAATCCATGGTCCTCACTTTCCTTTGGGGCATCTAGGTGAGCACAGAGCCCAGGTACAGGAACAGAAGCTCTCGTTTGCTTCTGAACGAGTGCTGAGAGTAGAGGCTGAGAGAGAAAAGGCCCTCTCCGGGAGATTCATGTTTGGCCCTTTAAGATGAAGGCCTCCCCCCACTGCAACCCCTGATGAAGAGACGGGCCCTGGCTTGTCCAAACTACTTTGTTTGATGGCAGAGGTGAATGCATACACCTTACTCAGGTTGAATCAGGAATTAAATACCTTTCATTGGGACTGAATGCCCGGGAAGGGACGCTCATTGCCTGAACATTCGGGGTCTATCTAGATACCTTATGAGCATGGCGAACTCCAGGTCTTTATTCTCCATGACGGATGGCCGTGATCCTATCAGTGGGGTGTCATGGTTACTTGTTCCAGAGTCAGTAGAGCTTGGCTGGGAGACAGAAACTCAATTCTGAGTTCCCCCAGTTCTAAGCCTGTTCCACCTTACCAGTTCTGTCTGGCGGCAAGGTCCACTTGCCCCATACCTCTCCAAGATGCTCTTGGGCATGGTCTTCATGGCAGCAATAGAAAAGCTAAAACGCTTATTAAGTTAGAGATGAAAAAGACAAGTTTGCTGGTTTTGATAATATACTCTGAGGTGCAACAAAGGTTTGACCTGCAGCCTATCATAATTTCCTGCCTCAAAATTAATAACCCTACGTTAGAAATGAATATATGCCTACCGACTCCTTATACTTAAGTAGGACTTTTTGTATAAAATAAATAAATACGTTTAAATTTTTGAAGAAAAGTAATTTCTTTTTGAAAATTTCAAACAAACGGTAATGAAACATGATTAGCAAATATGTTCCTATATTTGAGCAAAAGCACTTTAAATCCCTATTATCATTAGTTATATTATTTAGTCTAATTTTCCAGTCAAGTATTTTTGAGGTTTTTTTCCCTATATATTACTGATTCATCACATTAAAATGTATTTTTTGTTTTAAATATGATTTTATTTTAAATTTGAAGAGCTCCCAGAAGTTGGAAGATAGATGTTACACTTTTTGATAAAATTAAATAAAGCCACACTCAGTGCTCTGCCTTTGTTGACAGTTCAGAATTCCTGAGAAGAGCACCATGGGCTAGCATTTGCCTTTATGCCTCCTGACCCTGCCTCCTCTTACTTTCCTAGAACCAACTGCGCGTTTGTGAACAAAGAATTTACTCTTCATTTGATCCTAGTGAGTCACAAGGATTTCTAACTTACATTAATGTCTCTCTTCACTGCAGAGGGAAACAAAAGACACCAACCAGGTAGGCTCTGGCCTGGGGTTGAGAGCTTAAGCCTTGTGCATTCTGTGAGTTTGCTTGATAGTTTAGCCTTTGTGTTCTCTTCTAAGGACTGTTAGATCTAGTGGAACTTGTCTGAATGACAATGCTAGTGACATTCAAGTACCTTTCAGTATCATCAGCCCCACAGTGTAGAAGTCTGGGTGTAGCCTGGCTAGTGAGTCTGAGCACAGCTCTCTTGAAGCACAGGGTAGAGCCAAAGCGAAGGAGCTTCCTTCTAAAGGGGGAGAGGCCATGAGATGGCACCGGCGCCTCTCAGCTAACAAGGACGATGCAATCAAAATCTTTGCATTGGTGTCTTTGGAAGGTTTGGAACGTACAAAGGTCCCTACAAGCTGATATAAATAAGCACTACTTTTAATGTTAAAAGAACATTGCTTTATTATGAATGAAGAGTAACAACAATGTTGTAGTTCATAAAACATGTTGCTATACTATAAAGAAAGAAATTTATCTTTCAATAAATTCTACTAAGATGCCAACAAATATGAGAAACCTGTTCTACTGGTTTAGGATGCTGTCTTAGGGTTTCCATTGCTGAGAAGAGATACCATGACCAAGGCAGCTTTATTATTATTATTATTATTATTATTATTATTATTATTATCAATCATTCCATTCATTTACATCTCAAATGATATCCTACTTTCTGGTTACCCCTTCACAACCCCCCCCCTCGCATCTGCCCTCTCCCTCCTCCCCCTTGCCTCTATGAGGGTGCTTCCCTACCCACCCACCCTTTCCTACCCCACCCCTCCAGCATGCCCCTATGCTGGGGCATCAAATTTCCACAAGACCAAGGGCCTCCGCTCCCATTGATGGCAGACGTGGACATCCTCTGCAGCATATGTATCTGGAGCCATGTATCTCTCCCTGTACAGTTATTGGTTGGTGGTCTAGTCCCTGAGAGTACTAGGGGTTCTCCCAGCCTACATTGTTCTTCCTATGGGGTTGCAATCCCCCTCCTTCTGGCAGCTCCCCCACTGGGGTACCCTAGCTCAGTCTTATGGTTGGCTCTAAGCATCCACAACTGCATTGATCAGTTGCTGGCAGAACCTCCCAGGAAACAACCACACCAGGTTCCTGTCAGCAAGTGCCTCTTGGCAAAAGCAACAGTGTTGGGGTTTGGTGTCTGCAGACAGAATACGTTCCTAGGTGGGGCCATCCCCAGATGGTCCTTCCTTCAGTCTCTGCTCCATTTTCTGTCCTTGTCTTTCCTTTGGACAGGAACATTTTTGGGTTAAACACTTTGAGATGGGTGGGTGGCCCCATCCCTAGACCAGGGGCCATGTCTATCTACTGGACATGGTCTCTACAGGTTCCATCTCCTTTTGCTGTGCATTTCCCCTAAAGTCATCCCTATTGGGTCCTGGGAGCCTCTTGCTTCCCTGGATTCTGGATTCCTTCCAGTGGCTATCCACAGTTCCTCCTCACCCACTGCTACATATTTTTATTCGACTTCCTGACCGTCTTATTAAGGGCAATATTTAGTTAGGGCTGGCTTACAGGTTCAGTCCATTATCGTCATGGCATGAAGCATTGCAGTGTCTAGGCAGACACACTACTGGAGAAGGAGCCAAAGAGCTATACAACCTACTCTGAAGGCAGTCAGCAGAAGGCTGTCTTTCAGGCAGCTAGAAGGAGGGTCTCAAAGCCCACCCCACAGTGACACACCTCCTTCAACAAGGCCACACCTCCCATAGTGCCGCTTTCTGTGCCAACTGTACTGAAAGCAATGCAGATCCCATAAGATAAATGCTATGAAAGAAGATGATTAATCAATAAATGTCTCTCCCTTCAAGTCACAGCTCTGGACTCTACAGATAGCCACACTGGTGGATTTGATGTCTTCCGATTTTTGGGTTCACAATCTAAAGGGGAAAAGAGGTCTCTGAGGTCTACTTTAGAAGGACACTTACCTATTTGAGAGGATCTCAACTTTACTGATAATCTCCCATGTCCCCCGCCTTCTAATGTCATGATAATGGTGCCTAATATTTCAACCTGTGAATCTGAAGAGGTCAGGAACTACCAATCCATAATAACATCACATATGTGACAAACCTGGCTTGATCAGGAGACAACGCCATGTATTGGTTGTGAGAATGTGCTTCCCACTATTCTCTCCAATGTAATATGTTAGCTCTGTCAGTAAAATGGCCTTAGAATACTTTTCCTATTGCTATGATCAAGTTTTAGCATCCTCTTTGTTAAATATAATACTGATTGGGAATTTTCTTTTCAATGAAGGTAAGACAGGTACAGTTATCCAGATAATTTCCAAACATTTCACATCCTTATGCTATTTATTGTAAATCATTCTGCTTTTTTATTTACTTGTTGAAGCATATAAATACAGTTAATTTTCAAAACTATATAGTACTTTGTACTTTTTTATTAGAAATGTTTTCTAATTTTAATTTTATTTATTTTATATCACACACAACTGCAGTTTCCCCTCTCTGTTCTCCTCCCAGTCCTTCCCGCATCTCCTCCTCCCTCATCCCCTCCTCCCCATTCACTCCTCCCCATCCCCTCCTCCCCATTCACTCCTCCCCATCCCCTCTTCCCCATCCACTCCTCCCCCAT
>JADRCD010231038.1:0-12363 GCA_019843815.1 Montemys delectorum
TTGGTTGGTTGGTTTCTGTTGTTTTAAGGTGGCATGTTTTGGTGTAGCCCCAGTGTAGCTCAGGAAGTTAGTGGTATAGTCCAGGTAGGAAGTGAGTTTCTGGTTGTTTCAGAGGGGGATGAGAAAAAATTGATTTCTTATATCCATGTTTCTCCTGTGTCTCTATCGCATTGGAATGCCAAATCCTCTTGTAACATATAACTTTCATTAATGAATTCTCTTGACAGATATAATTTGAATTTTTCCTTGCTTATGAGTGTTAGCCAGTGTCATGTCTTCTCTGCATTTTAGAATAGCGTTCTACCCATTTCTCCTTCTTTCCATCTTTTATTCTACCTCTGAAAGAGAAGTGAAGATGATACTGGAAACACTTAGATACTCCTGTACTAAGAGCCTTCAGATGGCAATTGGTTTTCATTTTAAAATGAGTGTTACAGGCTTCAGTTAGCAACCTCTCAGGCCTGACACCTATTTATTGAAAATCCCTTTGTCAGTTATTCTTTATTTAAAACTCTGAGCCACCCACACATCTTTTAAGATATATGTTCAAACAATTTATTCTTTTTTATGAGGGTCTAACCATGTGTAACTATTTCCTTTGGATCTTTATTTTAAAACAATCAGGCTTTTAGTAAGGCAGATGTGGAGGGAGCTGAGAGAACCTCTAGGACATTCCAGAGACTTGGGATGGGTGGGGGCCCCAGAGGTATGTGGGGGTGACTCTAGCTGAGTCTCCTATCTGTGAGGTATATGGATCTAAAAGTGGCAGGCAGGACTCCAAGTGGAGGGATAAGGATAGTAACTCATCAGAAAACCTTCAACCCAATATATATCCTGCCTATAAGAATACAGGAACAAAGATAGAGCAGAGACTGTGGGAATAGACAGCCAATGACTGACCTAATTTGAGATCCATCTCATGGGCAAGAACCATTTCTGTCCTCTGAGAGACTCTACCTAGCAGCCAATGGAAAGAGATGAAGAAACCAACAGCCAAAATTAGATGGATATTGGGAAGTCTTATGAAAGAGTTGAGAGAAAAACTGAGGAGGAAAGGCACTCCATGGAAGACGAACAGAGTCAATTAGACTGGACCCTTGGGGTTCCCAAAGCCTGAATCACTAACCACAGAGAGAGAACATGCTAGATGTAAGCCTTCTGCATATATGGTCTTCATGTGGGTTCTCCAACAACTGGAGCAGATGCTGTCCCTGAATCTGTTGCCTGTCTGTCAGTCTGACTGCCTGTGGATCCCATTTCCTAAGTGGGAAAAGGTGTTCTTAGTCCTGCAGAGACTCGATAGGCCAGACATGGGGAGAGGGGTAGTGCAGGGGCATTTTAATATAAAACACACCGAGTGAAATCATTCACACTATGAAGCATATGAAAAATATTTAACATGGAAAACCAAAAATAAATATATCAATTTTCATGAATGATTTCATAACAAAGTAAGAGTAAATCTATCTACTTTATTTCTAATCCTATCAGAAATATACTCTTTTTTCCCTGTTAAGTCTTTTTCCTTTCCCTTTTTTTATTAGATATTTTCTTTATTTACATGTGAAATGATATCTCCTCTCCCAGTTTCCCCTCTGGAAAAAAAAAAAAGAGAAAGAAAAAGAAAGGAAAAAATAAAATAAAATGAAACGAAATAAAATAAAATAAAATAAAATAAAATAAAATAAAATAAAATTAAAAACCCTGTTCTCTCCTCCATCCCCCTCCTCACCAACCCACCCTTTCCCACTTCTTGGCCCTGGCATTCCCCTACACTGGGGCATAGAACCTTCACAGGACCAAGGGCCTCTCTTCCCATTGATGACCGACTAAGCCATCCTCTGCTACACATATGCTGCTGGAGCCATGAGTCCCACCATGTGTACTCTTTGGTTGGTGGTTTAGTCCCTGGGAGCTCTGAGGGTACTAGTTAGTTCATATTGTTGTTCGTCCTAAGGGGCTGCAAACCCTTCAGCTCCTAGGGTCCTTTCTCTAGCTCCTTCTTTGGGGACCCTGTGCTCAGGCCAATGGATGGCTATGAGGCTCTACTTCTGTATTAGTCGGGCAGTGTCAGAGCCTCTCAGAAGACAGTTATATCAGGCTGCTGTCGGCCAGCACTTGCTGGCATCCACAATAGTGTCTGGATTTGATGATTGAATATGGGAAGGATTCCCAGGTGGAGCAGTCTCTGAATTGTCCTTCCTTTAGTCTCTGTTCCATGGTTTGTCCCTGCAACTCCTTCCATGGGTATTTTATTCCCCCTTTTAAGAAGGAATGAAGTACTTCTACTTTGATCTTCCTTCTTCTTGATTTTTTTGTGGTTTGTGAATTGTATTTTGTGTATTCCGATCTTCTGAGCTAATATCCACTTATCAGAGAATGTATACCATGTGTGTTCTTTTGTGATTGGGTAACCTCACTGAGGATGATATTCTCCAGATTCATCCATTTCCCCAAGAATTTCATAAATTCATTGTTTTTAATAACTGAGTAGTACTCCATTGTGTAGATGTACCACATTTTCTGTATCCATTCCTTAAAACTTAGAAATGCTTTTTTCTCTAGAGGGACATCTAGGTTCTTTCTTGTTTCTGGTTACTATGAATAAAACCTCTGTGAACATAGTTGAGCAAGTGTCCTTGAGGTAGGATGAAATATCCTTTATGTGTATGCCCAAGACAAGGGTAGCTGCACCTTGTGTTAGTTAGATAGACTCTCAAAATGCTTTGAAGATCTACCATATTGTTTTCTGTAATATTTAGCTTAGTATTTTGATGAGACTCTTGCCTGAGGGGGGAAAAACATGTTTCTGACTCTTGTGACTGCCTTAGGACTCTTTTTTATTCTTTTTGGATTGTCATATCCAAATTCATTATGATGATTTTTTAAAAAGATTTATTTATTTTTACATATATGAATATATTGTAGCTGTCTTCAGACACCCACCAGAAGAGGGCGTCAGATTTCATTGCAGATGGTTGTGAGCCACCATTATGATGATTTTTACTTCATATTATTACGTATTATTTTTGTCAGATTTGGTTGTTGGCTATTGGAAGCCTGTTTTGTTTTAATGAGAGATAAACAAAACAAAATAAAAGAGAGAGATCCAAAAGGAAGGAAGTTAAGGAAGGATTGGTTAGACTATAGGGAAGGGAAACTGTACTCTGATTATATTAAATAAGAAAAGAATCTGTCTTCAATGAAAGGAAAAATATTTAAAAAATAATTTTTGCCAGGTGCTGATTATATATTCAAGGCTAAGTGATAGCTCAACATTGTTCTATATAATTGAAAAAAGTGAACTTACTTTTAAATCAGAATGCAGAACGAATACTCAGAAACAGTCTACCCACAGAAAGCATTCTTGAAGATTTTAGAAATTTGTTAAAGATTGTTTGGCTTGATTAATTAAAAAACATTTCCTCTGTGTAATAGATCTAGCTACCCAGGAACTCACTCTGTAAATCAGGCTATAATTAAAACTACAGACTCCCAACTGCCTCTGCCTCCAGAGTGCTAGACTTAGTTTTTGTGTAAAATGTCTCATCCTCCTTTTATCCCTGCATAACATGTTGAGATTACATCCTTGAACGGCTTCTCCAACTTAAATATGCTACAGAATCAGCACATTCCTTTAGATTACTAAATATCAAATAAGTAAATAATAAATAAATAAATAAATAAATAGTCACCTGACAGGCTCTTCCAGATCCTGACCAATACAGTTGTGGAGGCTCACAGCCAACTATCAGACTGAGCATAGAGACTCTAGTGGAGGAGTTGGGGGAAGGATTGAAAGAGCTGAAGGGGCTTTATCTGGCATCAATGTGAAGGAAAGGCCCTTGGTCCAGTGAAGGCCTAATGCTCTCATGTAGAGGAATGTTATGGTGGTGAGTTGGGAGTGGGTAGGTGGGTGGGGGAACATCCTCATAGAAGCAGGGTAAGGGGGGAAGGCACAGGGAGGTTGCAGAGGAGAAACTGGGAAAGAGGATAACATTTGAAATGTAAATAAATAAAATTTAAAAAAGAAATAGTCTTTCTTAGTTAAAAAACATGAAAATAATATTTGCCATTTAAAAGCAAATCAGAACAATTTTATATTTTGCATTTAAACAATATCTTCATATCTTTATATGTTCATTTTAGCTTTATAAGCACTTTCCCATTATGTAATGGTGATAATTTCCAACGTGTTTCTGATATATTTAGTTAGTGACATAACTATCATGAATTCACTCTCTTCTGTGTTACATCATTATTCTTCATATTGGGCTCAAGGTCATTAAATATTTGAAATTTGCTTTCCTTTTACGTACACTCTATAATTTTTTTGCTCTAGTACAAATTTCTGAATCTACAAAGAATGATGAATTTTGCTTAATTGTCTAAAATCAGCTGATAATATATATTTATTCTACAGGCTTTTAAAACAGTATATTTGTTAATATTTATTTTCTCCAAGTTCATGTCATAATTTAGTATATGTGAAATGTTCTTCCATGGTTGGTTGATGTCTAGCATGTCTCTATGATTGTTCTAGACATTGAAATAAGTGAGTAGCAATTGTTTGGACTGGTTAACTAAGCATCGTAGAGTATATGTTCTCCATCTAATAGGAGATTATCATGTTATAATTAGCTATTATTACATAATCCACGATGTATAGATCCACTTTACCCAAGGAGATTTCAGCTGTCATTAGCTGACTTGAAGACTAAGAAGCAGTTATTGTTGAAATTCTAGAGAAATGTTATAATACATTGCTCTATCAGAAAATTAACAAATGCTTTTCAAACATATCAATCCAACCTGTGTATGTTAAAATACAAAAAGGAGCAGACATTTCAGTATCCTATCAATGAGAAACATACAATAATATATAGTTTCCAC
Organism: Montemys delectorum; assembly: GCA_019843815.1. Lineage (NCBI taxonomy): Eukaryota > Metazoa > Chordata > Mammalia > Rodentia > Muridae > Montemys > Montemys delectorum. The sequence goes on from JADRCD010231038.1 coordinate 4,894, forward strand.
CTTAATTTACAAGTTATAATGTCACTTTCAATTCATATGAGTCTTTAATATGAATCTTTCAGACTATCCCAAAGACAGAAAATCATAACAATTTATTTCTTGAGATTTTTTCTATTTACATTGCTCAAGAATCGTTTTTTTTTTTTGTTTTTTTTTTTTTTTTGCACATACACAAATATAATTCCTTCATGGACATTCCATTTTCTTGCTTAAATTTGCATATGATGAGTACTCTAAAATAAAAGCAAGCATTTCTACATAACTCAGGAAAATGCCATGTTAAAAATAATTTTTAAGTTAGCACAAACACAAACTGTGTATAAAAGTATTTCAAATTATAACAAGGGAAGAGTAGGCTTTCATTAGATATTGTTTTAAAGTTTTCTGTGAATGCTTGGAAATTGACATAAAACAACATCTAATATTTTACAAGAGTATTCTGGTCATGATAGACTTTTTAACTAGGACCCTTAAGTTTCTGCTTTTCTAATTAGTTAACACAGATTGACTATATCCAACACATTTTTCTGATATTAAAGAATGTTCAAACTAATTCAAGATCTTTCTGATTCTTAAACTTGGTATTTCCAAACACCCATTCCAGATACCCTTCCTTCATTCCATCCCTATGGCTAGTCATAAAATACTTTTAGTGGTTATCTGAAATATGAAAAGTATAAAACTCAACTCACCTTTGTTTCGTGCAGATGAGTGTGATATTCTTTCACATTACTCTCATGTACACATTAACTATTAGATAGTATAAATAATGGTATTTTTAAGAATTATAATAGCGGCCAAGCAGTGGTTGGGAAGCAGAGGGAGGTGGATTTCTGAGTTCTGAATTCAGCTTGGTCTGCAGAGTGAGTTCCAGGATAGCCAAGACTACACAAAGAAACTCCATCTTGAAAAACAAAACAAAATAAAAGCATTCCTAACCCAAAACTCAAATTGATAAACCTGTAAGTATTTATGAAGATGTAACTTTGTACAGGTTATGAGACTCTGTATTAAAATCTCTCACCCACATGTTTCACTAGGCTTTAGGTAGGTAGATATTTCATCTGAGCTAATAGGCTCAGGAAGACAGACAAACTTGCAAAGCTGTAAGTGATCAGAAAGTTTCAAGATTCATAAGATTACTTCCCCAATATCAGAAAGACACAGTAAAATTGCTGAGGCAAAATGTTTCTCTGCAGTATAGCAAGCTGGACAAGGACCTTCCTGGAATGAAAAATTCATAATCTCTCACCCATGCTAGGGAGGACTTTTCAGAAATGATGTTGACTTTGATTAATCCAAGCCCCTGTATACAATCACAATGAACTCATTCATTCATTAAGGTACACTTGGATGTAAAGATCTTTATCTGTCTGTCAAATACTCTACTGGTTAATAGACATTTGTTCATGTCTTCTCAGTCACAGTTGTCAAATACTAGGGAGTAAAGCTATGTCATGGACATCATATTTGATACCATTACAACCAAACATGAACATTTTTTAGTCAGTCATATCAAGTTTACAAGACTTGCATTTGAAGCTTAATTGTCTTAGCACCTTGAATCAGATTTTGCAATAGGACTGTAGTGAGGAAGATGTACAGCCTGTTCTGTACCTGTTAGCCTTAGCACACCAAGACAGTGAAAAAATGTGTTTGCTGATAATTACTGAGTTGTAGAAATAGTAAGGCTGTTCACCCAACCTTCTCTTCCCTAGAGGGTAGTTAGAGCTACACCCTATGGGGCAGAGAGGAAAGGGCGTACCACCTGTGATACACCTGTGTAAAATTAAAACAGAAAATTAAAGTCTCCTGTTATCAATAGAAATACATTTAAAATTTAAAGAATAACATTGGAAGTCAGGAGTAAGCAAAATGGGGATGGGGGGGACCAGGTACATAAAATATTTGGCATCTAGAAGATGAAAAATTTCCAATTTCTGTGCAATAAAAGAATTCTGAAGAAGAAAAATCAGATTTTATCCAAATGAAGCTCCAAGTTCAGAAGACAACCATATGCTTTTATAAATATAAATGCCAATTTGAGTTTATTCTTCTGATATTGGAGCCTAAGCTGTACAATACAGTTGACATAATATAATTAAAATGGATGTCCAAGATAATTGAGAAGCAATTCTTATAAATTCAAGGAGAATTCATGAATTTCAGAAACAACTTCTATTAGGTACTCAAACGTGCCAAATGTGCCACATTGTATTGACACAAGGTTAAGTTAAAACGCAAAATAACTTTCTATTTTAAAATGTGGGTAAAGTCTATATGGATGAATTAGTAAGCTTGCCTCCATGAAAATAAATCATTTTCTATACAATTACAAATATATAAACTGAAAGCCTCATTTGAGTAATGGCTTTGTGCTCAAATTATTGTATCAAACAATTATATATTCATAGCTGAATCACTAAGAGTTTCCTTCAGCTTTATTTTTTTTTACACTCCAGATTTTATTCCCCTCCTGGTCTACCCTCTGTTTCCCATCCTATACCTCCTCCCAGTCCTCCGGTCTCCAGGAGAATGTCCTTACCCCCACCTCACCAGGCTGCTATACTCTCGGGGGCCTCCAGTCTCTTGAGGGTTAGGTGCATCTTCGCTGAATCCACACAGACCCAGCAGTCCTCTGCTGTATACATGTTGGGGGCCTCATATCTGCAGGTGTATGCTGCCTGTATGTCCAGTGTCTGAGAGATCTCTGGGGTCCAGGTTAATTGAGACTGCTGGACCTCTTACAGGGTCATCCTCCTCCTTCAGCTTTAGAAATATAAATTAAGCTCAAAATTTAAACTAATCTTATGATTTGATTATTTATTTTCAATGTAGCTGACTTGTAGATCTCTCTATCTCTAGAAGGAACTAGCATTATTTCTGACTTGGCTTTTCTGCTAGCTTTTGTAGGGACTTATATTAAGGTTTGTACTTCCAGCAGACTTCATATATTTTCTCTACTTCTAAGAATCTGACACTTAATTTTCCAGAAGGCATAATCAACACACTGTAATTCTTTTTAGCCCTTGCCAGGTCTCTGGGACTTGATACGCCTGTACAAGTTGGATCTGGCTCAGTGACACTTGTCTACATTTACTTCTAACAGATTTTTTTTTTAATAGAAAGCTTAACTACAACTGCCCCCCCCCATTAATATCATTTAGCCTCCAAGAAGAGTGTCTTCAGGTGTGTTTACATGCCTTAGCTTATCCTACAGGGGTTTTGATGGTTTGCTGTCAATGTTCCTTGGGAGACAACAATTGTAGTTGAAGTGAGACAATTGACAAATCTTCAGGCTATGTCTGAATAGAAATGTCAAACTTCCCCTCTGGAGTCTTGGTAATGCTGTTGCTCCTCCCTGGTCATTCTGACATATGTCCATATCAACATGGCCAAATTTTCCATTAAAGGATGGATGCTCTCCTCAGTGCTGACTATTTCTTCCGAAAAGGCTGTACTTAGAACACCCATGAATAACTCACAGTTTGATATATCATAATAGAAACCATATATATGACATTGTTACTTGTTCCTCACTCTCCCTTGTGACTGTTGATCATCTACATAGTCCCAACTAATTATATAAAGATGAACAGCTATTATGCTAGGTCTTCTCTGTGTGCCCTTAAAAAGTGATGGTTATGTCTCCTTCTTAGTCTGTTTCAATGAGCTTTGTATTAGATCCAAATGTGGTCATTTAAAAGTGTTACATAACTCATTGTATCACCTAATCTATTTAAAGCTACCTGCCAGTAAAATTGTGCTTTTTGGAATGATGTCCTCCATTTCCATGACATGGCAGACTTACAGTGAATTGGCAAAGACAAAGTGATTAGAAATGAATGAAATGCTGGGGTTGGCACAGGGAATTAGACTAACTGATTTTAAATGTGTGTCTCAACACTATTTATGTCATCTTGGGAGTGCCTCTAATACATTCAAAGCAAGGTTTCAATGGAGATTAAATGAATTAATGTCTGTAAACTTTTTAAAGCTCAATTTGTATTTGTAACCATTTCAAATTTAAACTATATTTTTTCTCAACGTTGACAGAAATGCTGCTGAGCTATAAGTTTAATTTTTCTAAATTGCCTCAAAACTTTTTGGACAGTGCAGTTCATTAGAGGATGTTAAGCGTTTCTCTAATTTGATGTGTTTTTTAAAAACAGTCAGCTCAATTTAATCAACCTGTATTCATGTTTTGGTTCAAATCAAAGTAGATAGTTATGTTAAATGCATGTAATAATTTTATAAGTGTTTTTCCATAAAACCAAATTCATCAAAACCACTACAATTTTAATTTAAAAATGGGAACATCCTAGCTTAATTATTTAGACTGAGTATTTTATGAATAACTGGGTGCTAATAAATGCATAAGGCAATCTTTTCTTTTTTCAGAACATATTTCAGTACAATTTTCTCTTAATTAATATAATTGATAACATTTATTGAGATGTCTGGCACTTTAATCATTAAGATGTGTCTTTTGCTCTCTGAAGTGAAATTAAAAACTGTCAGCACTATTTCTCTCCACTGATAACTAGAAAGGAAATTAAAAGGGGTTGGCAATATATGGCTAGTGTATTTAATTTGTAAGATCATAGACCTGGGTCACAGACATGGATGAAAAAATACACAATGTACTGAGACAAATAAGAAAAAACCTCTTTATTCATGTTCTGAGTCATAACGCCTTGATATCTTCAGTACTTAGCTCAGTAGTTCATTAGTTATCCATCACAACTAAGGACATGAGATATAATTCAATTAGCATTAAGTTCTGTGTATATTTTAAACAAACATGAACTATTTATTACACATATCTACTACATCTCTTACAGATGATTATTTTATTGATCAGTTCTTCACTGTGTAGTTTGGAAAGAAGGACTAAATAAAGTCACTTTAAAAAAAAAAACTTCCCATGCATAGTTCATAAGAGGAATGACTACTATTCATATGTGAATGAAAATACAAAGTACATATATATAGACAAGTGTGAATTGGTATCAAGTCATTGAGATAATATAAGAATTTAAAATGTGAACAGGTTCAGTCATAGAATACTCTCAAAAATGGCCAGTGGGTAATAAGAAGAGTCTAAACATACACAAACTGAAAAATGGGCAAAATGGCATTCAAAAGTTTTATTTCTAAGTCAGCAGATTAGTGAAGTCAATTCATTGGTGAATTTTCACTCCTGTTCTTAACATGCCAATCTAATTAAAGAGAATTGACTTTGCCATCTGGCAAACACAGGAGTAAAGATATTAGATGAGATCATGAATTAATGAGAGTACCAATAATTGTTATATAAAAAGTAGAGGGGAGCCCTGAGAATAAAACCAAAGGGAATGCCAGTTTGGGGATGTTACTGTAGGTGGATATGTAGCCAAGGCCAGAAACAGAGTGTACAGTATTTTGTAAATCAAAGGAGGATATCAGCCAGGCATACTAATCAACCATCAGTATCCAATGAGATTTCCTTACTAAAAGATATGAATTTTAATGTGTTTCTGGGGTCAAAATATTTTTGTGAACATTTACAAAGCCATATGTTAACAATAATGATAAAACCATTTTTTTATTGAAGATATCAGTAGAAAATTCAGCAAAAGTAGTAACATGGATTTATATCAGTATATTAGTTAGAAGTATTCTTTTTGCATCATTAATCTTTTCTTGAATAAAATTCTTTCAAATGTTTCACATTTGATAATATATACATTTCTTTTCAAGGTTGCTAATGCATGGCTTTCCTTGTCTGCCACACTGTTCTAATAAGGTGGATCAGTTCTGGTTTGTACACTACAGCATACCAGTGCTTTCTTCTCACACATTAGCAACAATCTCTAAGTTGTTGAAACTAGCTAAAAACAGATTTCTGATAATGTTAAAAAATTATATATATATATATATTCCTAATTATCTGAGTCACTGTCAAATTAATTTCCAAAGTGGTTGTACAAGTTTTTATCCCCACCACCAATGGAGGAGTGTTCCCCTTGCTCTACATCCTAGCTGCCTCTGCTATCCCTTGAGTTTTTGACCTTAGCCACTGTGTGAGGTGTAAGATGGAATCTCACAGTCATTTTGATTTGTATTTCCCTGTTGATTAAGGACACTGAAGATTTCTGTAAGTGCTTTTTGACTATTAGAGATTCCTCTGTTGAGAATTCTCTGTTTAACTCTATAATACATTTTTAAACTGAGTTATTTGGTTTGTTGCTATCTAAAGTCTTAAGTTATTTATATATCTGTATATTAGACCCACCTATACAACTCCTGGCATGTACTGAAAAGATGCCCCACTACACCACAAGGACACTTACTCAACTATCTTCAGCGCAGCTTTCCTCATAATAACCAGAAACTGGAAACAACTTAGATGTCCCTCAACTGAAGAACAGATAAAGAAAATGTGGTAGGTACATCTATACAATGGAACACTAATCAGATATTAAAAATAAAGATATCATAAATTTTGCAGGCAAATGAAGGGAACTAGAAGGCATCATCCTGTGTGAGTTAACCAAGGCCCAGAAAGATATACATGGTGTATACCTACTGGTAAGTGGATACTCACCATAAAGCACATGATAACCATGCTAAAATCCAGAGATCCAAAGTAACTAAGTAAAAAAGAGGGCCCAATAGAAGAGCGAATTACACTCAGAATGGAAAACAGACGTTGGAGATGGGTAGAGGAAGGGAAAAATGGATGGGTGGGGGTGAGGACAGGAGCAGGAGTGGATACCAGGTGTGCAAAGGGAAGCCTGATGTGGGAGAGGGCTGGGAGAGAGGAAAGAAATTGGTTGGGGGGCATCTCTGGGGCTAGCTGGTGACCTGGGACTGGGCAGACTACTGGGAGTCTGTGAAGGTGAACCTAGTTCAGACTCCTAGCTGCTAGGACTATGGAGATGGAAGTGGCCACCTCCTGTAGCCAGGCTGGACTTTCAGTGTATGGAGGGAGCATCAACCAACCAACAAAATCTTCAACTCCAAATTTGTTCTATGTACAAGACACAGAGATAAACATGGAGCTGATACTGAGGGAACTACCAATCAATTACTGACCAAACTTGAGACTCATGACATAAGAGAGACCCAGCTAATGACACTATTAATAATACTCTGTTATGCTTGTAGACAGGAGCCTAGCAAACTTGTCTCCTGAGAGGCTTCATCTAGCAGTTAGTGGAAACAGTTGCAGAGATCCACAGCCAAACATTAGGTAGAGATCTGGGAGTCTTGTAGATAAGTAGGGAATAGGATTGAGTATGGTAGAAAGGTCAAGGATACCATAAGAAGACCTAGAGAGTCAACTTGGGCCTATGGGTGCCCAGAGAGATTGAACCACCAACAAAAAACATGCAGGGATCCCCTACACATTTATAATAGATGTGCCATTTGGCTTTCATGTGGGTCCCCGAACAATTGAAGCAGGACCTGTCTCTCTCTCTGTCT
>JADRCD010231038.1:12763-28457 GCA_019843815.1 Montemys delectorum
TCTCTCTCTCTCTCTCTCTCTCTTTCTCTCATTCTCTCTCTGTTTTTGTTGCCTGCCATTGGATCACCTTACTTCCATTGGTTGAGGATGTGCTTAGTCCTACTCTCACTAGATGTCCCAGCATGCAATGGTACCAAGAGGGACTTTCCTTTCTGTAATGAGAAGGGGAGAGGGTAATGTGGGAGGAATTTATGAGTGTGGAACAGGGAGAAAGGAGGGAGTGGTACATGATCAGAATGTAAGCGAATTTATTATAAATAAATTAATGAAAAATATATATGAATTTTTATTTGTCATTCTAATTATTTCTGCATTTCTATATATAATAAATTTATCTTTTTGAATGTTTACTTAACTGAATTGTTACATACATATTGAGACAAAAACATATCATTAGTATTTGAACATGTGAAGAGTCATAATTTCATCATATTTGGAGACTCTCTATAAAATCCACAGAAATCTTCATTTTTTTTTACTATGGTTTCAAGCACAAAAACTTCATTATCATTCAATTATTTTATAATAAAATATTATCCATCAGTCACTGCAATGTAATAGATTTTCATTTGATATGACTTTTTCTCAAATAGAAGTGAACCATTACACTTAAAGGTAATGAAATTAGTAAAAGGAACAAAGAGGAAATTATCAAACATTTAAAAACCATTTACTGACTTGCAGGAATGCCTACCTTAAATATTTATTTTCTAAGTAAATTATTTAAGACAGATATGGCTTTTCTGTAAAAAACATTATTCAGTTACTCAGGGAGAAACACTGTAGATGAGGAAGAAAGAAAAAAGAAAGAAAGAAGGAAAGAAAGGAAGAAAGAAACAAAGATACAAATAAACAAAGAAAAAAGAAAGAAACAAAGAAGGAAGGAAGGAACAAAGAAACAAACAAAAAAGAAACAAAGGGAGGAAGAAAGAAAAAAATAAAGAAAAGAAAAGAAAAGAAGAGAATACCATCAGTTTGGGAGACTGAATTGTCTTAAAACCCTAGCTGTGAGATTGTCTACCACTAACATCAAAGCTCTTCCTGTAAAATTAGTCAACATGACTGTTTAAACATGAATGGGAAAATGACAACAGCAGCAAGTATGCTATACTGGAAAAAGAAAAGCTCAGGAAGCTTCAACCTTCTACAAAATATCCTGAGATTAGAATAGTCTGCCCCAGTAACGATAATCTGGTTATTCAATACAAAACACTCAGATCCAAAAGCATGTATACAAGTAACATTATACAGACCGGGCATGTTGCATTTACATATTTAGAAATATATTTTATATACATATTTACATATGTTTATAACAACAGTTAATAAAAATAGATACCGTATGCTTCATGGAGAGAAAGGAGAGATGTATAGGAGGGCTTGAAAGGCAGAAGAGAAGTTGGTAATAGTGTATTTTTGTATTATAATCCCACAAAAGGAAGAAATAATTTTTAGAAGCCATAGTTGCCACCACTTAAATTCTAAAGAAACCTCCCTACTTGGAAGAACATTTTCCCTCAAGAACGAAAGAATCCATGTTAGCTAGACCACAGATTCTAATTGAAGTCTGCTCCAGCATAGCAATGGGTTTCAAGAAATGGAGAATACACATTTACATTGGATAAGTGACAATCATCATGGATTAGATTGATTATAAGAACTTTTGTCATCTATAACCATAGATGAGCACAGTTGGAGCACATTAAGATTGAATACATTAGAGACTTGAGTTCTATCCTCTTGCTTCACATGTGAATAAATTGAGATGAAGTATATCTCATCAAAATGTAGACAAATTGGACTGTGCCCCTTGACTGAGGGCTGTGCAGAATAATGTAGTGTAAAGAAGGCACTGAGAAGTAACACAGGTGCAGGCAAGCTTTCACAGAGTTGAAATGGAGCTTTAAATATAGGGATCCCTGTCTTGAGACTCTAATAACTTAGCTATAAAGATCTAACTACCAGTTGGTTTCATTTCAGGTTCCCCACCCTGTCCTAAGAAACTTTTATTCCTCCTGTGAACTCACTTGGGACACATGTTTAAAGGTGAAGAAAGAAACAAAGATACAAAGAAACAAAGAAAAAAGAAAGAAACAAAGAAGGAAGGAACAAAGAAGCAAACAAAAAAGAAAGAAACAAAGGAAGAAAGAAAGAAAAAAGAAAGAAAATAAAATAAAACATTTTGATGAGATATACTTCATCTCAATTTATTCACATAAAGAAAAGAAAAGAAAAGAAAAAAGAAAAGAAAAGAAAAGAAAAGAAAAGAAAAGAAAAGAAAAGAAAAGAAGAGAAATATCATCAGTTTGGGAGACTGAATTGTCTTAAAACCCTAGCTGTGAGATTGTCTACCACTAACATCAAAGCTCTTCCTGTAAAATCTAGTCAACATGACTGTTTAAACATGAATGGGAAAATGACAACAGCAGCAAGTATGCTATACTGGAAAAAGAAAAGCTCAGGAAGCTTCAACCTTCTACAAAGTATCCTGAGATTAGAATAGTCTGCCTCAGTAAGGATAATCTGGATATTCAATACAAAACACTCAGATCCAAAAGCATGTATACAAGAATCATTATACAGACCGGGCATGTTGCATTTACATATTTAGTTATGAATGTCTTTTTCCATCACTATCATCAAATATTTAATACACAATATTCATTCAAAGTGATGGAATTCAGAAGGCAGAAATAAACCCACAATTCTAAATGCTAGATAACTGACTTATGCTGAAGATAAAAATTTTAAAGAGATAACACTTTTAGTAATGTTGACAGAGCAAGTGCCTATGTATATGCATGAAGTAATAATTCTTTTCACTTCTATACCTCTCAGAAATGAATTAAGAATGGATTTTAGATGTAATTGTCAAACCTAAATTAATGAAACTTCCTGGAACAAAACATTACTGCAGAGATGTCTATGTTCTTGTGTTAGAGTACTATTTCTTAGAGTTATTACCAAAGGATTGATACATAATGAATACATGGATCATTTGAACTTTCCTCATGGAGAAAAGTTCTACTGGAAAAAATGACCATAATTGAAATGAATAATCTTAGATTCAGAGGCATTATTTGTAAAATGGATATCTGCTAAGTATTTAATATTAAAGAAATAATCAACTCCAATTTAAAAGTCAATCGGGTAAGAGGTATGTACACACGTTTCATAGCAAGATAGCAAATATGTGACAAGACATATATCTAGTCAAATTACCAATTATGATACTGGTATCCATGTACAAGAAAACACTGTACATTTAGAATATTACCACATTGAAAATACTTGGCCATACCCAGTACTGAGGAAATCATGAAGCAACCAGAACAGGGAATTATTCTCAATCTGGGTATAAAAGTCCAATTTAGGGGAAAAAATTGAGTGTGTCTTTAAAATGTAAAATTATGTTATTATTGTTATTGGTTGTTATTGTTCTAAGTAAGTATTTTTCTTAGGAGATGTCAAAATATACTTAGATACAAAATCCAATCTAAACGTCATTTAACAGGTGAATTCACAAATAACTGTGACAACAACTTTCAATAAAACATGAATTATTATTGAACATATATATTCATATTACATGAAACACCATCAAAGAATCTAAGAATAGTGAATCCCTCTAATTAAACAGAATAATAGAGCTCACATTGAATATTTGTTTATTCAATTCTGAAAATGCACAGACATATAGGAGAGAACAAATGTGTGAAGACGTTTGCCATATGAACTATGTTCCAAGAAATTCATTCAGAACACAACCAGAATGACCCAGAGAGAACAGACCTGCAGCAGGAACTAGAGATAAACAAGGGGGAGGGGTGTATCTGTAAATTTTACAGAGGTCAGGTATAGGCCATCTTTAATGAATGAGAACATAGAATATGTCTCAATCAAATTACTTAATTCCTGACTGGAATTAGGCAACATAATCCTAAGGTATCCATCTTACAACACAGTACATTTTTAGAAAGGACTTAAAATTTAACAGCCTTTTACTCAAGTTTACCCTGCTTAGACAGCACTAAGGAGACCACCATTTAACCTTCTATGATAGTCTGGATAATTATGTCATATTCTTATATCTTTATTAATAAACTTAAACTTACTCTATGGGTTTATAGCTACATTTGCATTTCCTTTGGCTTATAACATATTTATCCTGCTTCCTGAGAGGATTATAATTAATATAATTGCTAATGTAATATACATTTATTTTATATGTAAAAAAGAAAATTTCCATATCCAGTGTTTCCAATTCCTCACGTCAAAGCCATGTATATTACTAAGTATTCTAAGGAATTACTTAAGTAATCATAAACATACTCATTTCAGGTGTTCATAATAGGTTTTAGTAATCTTTTCTCAATTGGTATCAAAATAAATCCTAAAATAAATATTGATTATATCCTTCAGGCTACCCTAAGAAAATGAGTGTTTTAAACTCAGGAACTTATTTGTCACAGTTAGGGGCCTGGGAAACCCAGGACGGAAATGCTTTTCAGTTGAGTAAATGCTCTTTTAGATTCAGTGATGGTCAGCTTATGCTCGCTTGGCTTTAGCATCAGGAGAATATACAGGGAAGAGAGAGGTGCATGGAGCAGCAGAAAGGAACAGAGATATTAGGGTTGTTGACTATCCTTGAAAAGAAACTAATCCTATCACAGGACCCCACCCAAGTGACCTCATTCATCTTAACTGCTGCCCAAAGTAATTTCCAAAATCTATCACAAAAAGGGTTACAGGTTTCAACATATGAATTTCAGAACAATATGATTAATTTCTCATAACTATACAAACACACTCCATCACATAACACAAATCTCTAATGTTTTTATTGTTCTATATTCATCAGCAAATCCCAACACATTCCAATGTACTTCACAGTTAACAGATATAGGGACAAAGTCAAGTTTCAATATTTTTCTTTTGAAAAGATAACTAAAACAGGTAAATGATTTTCCGGATTTCACTGTCAGAGCAAAGACAAATATTTCCTTTTAGTTCATTGCACTATGATTTTTTTCTATTCTGATTATTTCAAAATACCCATGACATGATAAGATACTACACACTGATATAGGCTAGAGATATTATGCTGGTTTGAATATGTTTGGCCCAAGGAGTGGGAGATGTGACCTTGTCAAAGTAGGTGTGGCCTTGTTGATGGAGGTGTGTGACTGTGGGGTTGAACTTTGAGACCCTCCTCCTAGCTGCCTGTGAGCTATGATGATAATGAACTGAACTTTTGAAACTGTAAGCCAGTCTTAATTAAAGTTTTGCTGTTCTAAGAGTCATAGTGGGCTGTCCTCTGAGAGGCTCCCCCAGCAGCTGACTCAGACAGATACAAATACCCAGAGCAAAACAGTGACTAGAGCTTAGGGACTCTTAAAGAAGAATAGGAGGAAGGACTGAGGGCACCGAATTACATAGGAACTCCACAGGAACACCAACAAAGTCAACTCACATGGACACTTGTAGCTCTCAGAAACTGGACCACCAACCAAAAAACACACATAGGCTATCCCAAGGTCTCTCCACACTTATATAGCAGATGTGTGACTTGATCTTTATGTAAGTCCTGAACAACTGGAGCAGGTGCTATACCAAAAGTTGTTGCCTGTCTGTGGGATATGTTCTTCTAGCTGCCTTGTCTGACCTCAGTGGGAGAGGATGCACCTAGCCATGCAAAGACTTGAAGTGCCAGGTGGGGGCATACCCAAGGGGCTGCCCACCAGCTTAGAGAAGAAGGAGAGGGGATATTAGGAAATGATTGTGGGAGTCAGTGACCAGGATGGGGGCAGTGAGTGGGATGTAAAGTGAGTAAGTAAAAATAAATAAATTAATTAAAAAAATAAAAGTCATGATGTTTCTTTATAGCAATGGAAACAGTAGCTAAGACAGAGAGGAAGGGCAGCCATAACATACACTCTAAATCTGGCATTTCTAGAATTCTAAGAACTAAATACCAACTGTTACCACTGAACAAAAGTATTATTGTCAAATTATAATCATGTCACCACAGTAGGCTATTCTCAAGCTGAAAATTATAGTTGATACTGTCAATTGATTCATCTGATTGTTGCTACAGAAAAATGCCCAAAGGCTGTCTAAAACCACGTGGAAATAGGCTAAACTTAATTCTCACATGGCATATGACATAAAATAACATATATTTTCCCCATGTCAAAGAGAATGCTACAAAATACAAACCCCAAAATGTATTTTAGATAAGGGAAAATAAAAACATTGAATAGAGGTTTGCAATGAAGTCAATCAGGATAATAATATAGGATGAGGACAAGAATGAAGTCTATAATTTAAATAGAGGTATCTATGCACAAGTACAGACATCTAGGTTTACATCAGCTCCACTTCTGCCAGTTCCAGAGGCTTCCAAATGGAACCCTTAGCTTCCTCCTGCTACCAGGTCTGTGTGCCTGCTTTTTCAGACAGCTGCCCACAATATGTTACCATGTGATTCTTTCCTTCCTACTGACTTTAACCTCAAGGTACCAAGAAAACCGTTCTTCTCAATAGTAAGTAGTAATTCACTTTCTTATTCAGAAAAAAAAAAAACCTAACTATAGCTTCACCTCTATTTTAACAGCTGAAATTCTTATGTCCTCTTGGGTCATGCCTACTCCCTGTTGAAACCTCTTACACTCAGTTGCTATGGAACCAATGGATATCAAATTTAATATCCCCAGGGTGAGCTAGACAGTGAGTCAGAATATCCTGTTCTCTAATAACTTCTTTTCTAAGTTGTCCAAAGAACATTCTATATTGAGCACAATTTATAGGACACTTTACATTTTTCTTATGATAGGTGGCAGAGCTACATCCTGAGTTTCTACCGAAAGCCAACAAACTGCATTTCAATTACCTAAGGTCCTCTGGTCGTACCCCAGTGTCACAAAAATAAATTGCTGTAAAACTTTGCAAGCATATACCACGAAAGATTTTTCCAGACCAACCTGGCAGGCTATCACAGAAGGATGTATCTGTATAACGATGAATCAAAGGAGTCTTGATAAGTTGCCAAAGGTGGGCAAACAAAGCTAGTGCACTGTTTCATTGCTAAGTGTAGCAAGAAATTAATAGCATTTATGTTCTTAGCACCATTCTTAAGACAAGTTATCACTGTACTTTTCTATGAGTGAATTAAATGCTTGTCCAGTATGTTGAAAGGAATCCATTTACCAGACCTATCTTTCCTTTACATGTAAGAAAATTGAACAAGCACTGGCAGAGCAAATACAGAGGTGGATGCTTGCAACCAACCATTGTACTGTGCACAGGGTCCCCAATGGAAGAGCTAAAGGACCCAAGGAGCTGAAGAGGTTTGCAATCCCATAGGAGGAACAATAATATGAATCAACCAGTACCCCTAGAGCTCCTAGGGACAATACCACCAACCAAAGAGTATATACAGAGGGATCCATGGCTCCAGCTGCATTTGTAGCAGAGGATGGCTTTGTTGGTCATCAATGGGAGGAAAAGCCCTTGGTCCAGTGAAGGCTCAATGTCCTAGTGTAGGGGAATGTCAGAGCGAGGAAGTGGGGGGTGGGTGGGTTGGTGAACAAGGGAAAGGGGGGGAGGATAGGAGGTTTTAGGAGGAGAAACAGGAAAGGGGATAACATTTGAAATGTAAATAAAGAAAATAACAAACAAGCAATAAATAAATAAATAAATAAAAACTAAACAGAAAATAGTGCATAAATTTCTAAGATTTATTTAGATGTCAAATGACCATAGATAAATTCAACAGAGAAATTCTGGCTCCTTAGTTTCTTCCTGCAATAATATTTACAAACCAGTAAAAAGAAAAAGATTAAATCAATGCAAAGTATCAAAAGTATCAAAAACAAAGAATTTAAATGACAGTTGGTGACATGCTTTTAATATTTTATTTGACAAATCGGCACCTGGAAGACCTAGCAAGAACCTCAGCAGTCGCAGTCCTTGCTGTGTTATCCTGCTAGTGTAGTAACCATAGAAGAATACTGGGATTTTTAAGGTTGGAACAAGTGCATTTCGGATCATGAGACAGTTATGAGCACAGAGGGGACAAGGGAGTGATATTGAATTTTGGACACAAAATGTACTGTGTAGTTTCATGTGATTGAATATTTAGTCTCCAGTTGGTGGTGTCTTTTGGAATGGTGATGAAACCATTAAGATTTAGAGCCTTACAGGAAGAAGTATGTCACTGGGAAAGAGCTTTATCATTTCATATCATGGGCTCACTATCTGTTTTCATGCTGGACTTATTCATTACAGATAAAACTCTATCAGCCACTTCTTGACTCCCAGGCTGTCCTCACTCTCATGCTCCTATGCTTTTACCATGGTCCTGATTGTATTTTCTCTGGGAACTGGAGGCCAAATAAACCCTTTATTCATTAATGTGATTTATGTCAGAGAAGATTTCAATGACAGAAATGTAACTAATATTGAAGAATGGAAACCAATTTTGTGGCCATAACTATAGCAAGATAATAGGAATCATGATACTTTTAGTCTAAAATAGAGAAGCTATTATGTATTTTCATTCAGATATTAAGATGTAAGTATCTTCAAAAATAGAAAATGACAAATTAATTATACAGATTATAAATACTAGGAGTTCACAGATGTTAAGGACACTTAGTTCCATAAACAGTGGAATCAAGGTTCTTCCTCTATGCAAGAACCAAAAGGGAAAGAGGAAAAAAACACACTAAATTGTGACCAAATTATTCTTAAGGCACTTGTTCAGATGTGGGTGGAGTGTGGTCCTCAGAAATAAGAAAGAAAACGGTGACTTCCATGATGACCCATTTCACTACATTAAAAGAACAGCTGAATCTATTCTTCAGCAGAAAGAAAAGACACAGTTTGAGTCCTAAAGATGTTCCGATTTCAAAACAACAAATCAGGGGTTACCTAACATCCATGTGTAGAAATTTTACCAGAGACAACTATATTAGCATAAAAGGTAATTTCTAGGATTCATAGATTTTAGTAGCAGTGTCAAATATGTATAAATTTGTAAGTAACTATTAAATGGTAGATTTGAAGTATATGCCTGTACCGTAACAGTGCTATCCTATTGCGAGAACAAAACTTGCTTTTTTTTTTTTTTTTTTTTTTTTTTTGAGACAGGGTTTCTCTGTGTATCCCTGGATGTCCTGGAACTCATTCTGTAGACCAGGCTGGCCTTGAACTCAGAAATCCGCCTGCCTCTGCCTCCCAAGTGCTGGGACTAATGACGTGTGCCACCACCGCCCAGCAAGAACAAAACTTTTGGTATAGGAAAGCTAGGCTTAAGAAGTAGCATTTACATATTGATTGCATCTATGAAATAAGGAGACAGATAATATGGAGTGAGGAACAATGAGTAATATGCGGAAGATATGGTTTCTTTCAGTAAAACACAGTAAGAATACCTTGTAGTCTTTATTTGAGGGTTAAATATTATTGTGAGATAATAAAAAACTATTAACAAATATAAAATGGATTTTTCTATATTCTCATGAAATAACAATTCTAGTATTTGGAACAATATAAGTATATAATTCCTTACTTTTCATATATCAGATTTACTGGTATGAATATATTATTTAATATAATTTTATGGCAAATTAAAGAATCTCTTCCCTTAAACAATAGTTTTATTCACTTTTAGCTTGGGATCTTCAGAAGTCTAAAATTGGCTGCACTATACTAGTCAGAGTTTTAGGAATAGACCTGTTGGGAAGAATCTGTGTCTTTGTTAAGTATCAGCCTAAGAGCCACCAATGTTCATTGGTTAATGGACACATCCCCCATCCTTTCAATAACCTTGCTCCAATTTCAGTTTCCATCATAACATTAGCTTTTGCTCTCGTTACTTTTGTCCAACAATTTTAAGAACCTTTGTAATTACAACTACTATATTCCTATCCTTCAAAGTGGATTATCTTTATTATTCTTCAGGAGACTCAGGAGACTAGCTCTGTCTCAAGAATAAGTGGAAGTGATTGCAATGACTGAAATTGAGGTTCCATTCCTGGGTGACAGTGTGAATATCAATTGATAGAGGCTGCTCTAAGGACAAGACAGTCACTCATTCAAATCTACTAGAGAAAATCTCTCCTGCCACCATGGTGGTGCAATGTTCAACTTAAGTTCTGACTCCTTCAGCATTTTCCAATATTTAACTAATTTATGAAAAACCCAATGGAATAATTATATGTTCAAAGAAAAAGAAAAAAGCAAGCTTTTTAAAAATATATCTCTAACATTTAAAAATATTCAGTTCTTTCTTAAAATCCCCCATCTAGGCAGGTCTTAGCAAACAGTGAATGCATTTTCCAAAGTGTGAAAACATGTCATGGAGGACTGTCACCAGGTTCACCACAAACAATTAGGGAAGCCACATTGATAATGTGCAGTGATCCTTTCTGCCATTTTCAAATTAGAAACAAATATGGCATCCTCCAGTCTGCTTGTGTTCAGTATAAATCAGATACTGAATTAGGATGTGTGCTCCTTCCTTTGCAAAGTATATTCTCCTTCTAGACACTGTGTTACCTTATGGACTTCGCTGATACTTTGGAAAGAATGGAATAAAACACAACAGTATAAGCATGCTTAGCACTGTTTCACTGAATTATACATAGCATGATGAAGCATAATTTCATGTTCATTTGGGCTCTTCTGAAATCAAACAGGAGAAAATTATCAAATGAAAAGTATTATAAGTGACCCACCACATAAGTTTGTGATTAACAACAAGGGGAAATATAAAGTAGAATTTCTATATCCATCTATATTCTTAATAAAACTATGACTCATATTTAGCATTTTGCCATTAAATAAATATATTGAAACAGACAGAATAAAAGTTTCCCCTTCTCATGCTCCAGAGTTACATTAATATGTATTATTTTGTATTCTTTTTAGTACAATCATACTTCAATCTACTCTGATTGAATCTAGCACTAATTTATCTAATTAATTTGCTATACTCTTTCTTATTAATATTTATCGTATGTATTATATCTTATGAAAGTTCTGAAGAAGTAAAAGGCAGAAATTATTTCTCTATTTCTTTATATCACCTATATATATACATATAATATATATACATGCTTAGAATACTAGCAATAGTAATTTTACTAGCTCAATAAATCATTTTATAAGAACTGTCAATTTGTTTGAAAAATTTTTAATAAAATAATTAATTTTCTACTCATACCCATGAGACAAAACTGTATTCTCTAACATGTACACACACACATATATATATATAATTATTAATAATTACATCTGAACAGCTTTATATGTGAGTGTCTGAATGTCAGTTTGCAGGTGTGTGTGTATGTATTACAATAAAAAAAATGGGTATGCAGATTTAGATATTAGGCAAATGATGTTAAAGACACAAGAATATAGCCATCTATAAGCCAAAGAGAAAGTCCTTGTGGTAAAAGAAACAACCAACATGACAACATGCTTTTTGTTTTGTTTTTCCTGTAAGAAAATAAATTTGTTTCTAAACCCTCATACTCCATGACACATTGTTATGACAGCCCTAATAAATTCAAATAGAATCTTAGTGATTTTGAAGTTTCTTTTTAATAGACTACTCATCCAGCAGACTTATAACCTTCAGGTCACTTTCTTGTACTGAAAAAACCTCCAAATTTTTAGTATTCAAATTATCCCAAGCTAAGTTGTCTAGAGTATATAGGGACATAAAACTGACATAAAACTTAAACAGAACTGTCCTACTTTTGAGTATGAAAGTTATGAAAATGTATTTGATGTTCATCAATATTGTAAGTATAGATATACTTTTATTCATTTTTCTACTTATTTCAAATATTATATATATATATGAATGGTAAAACATCACATGTGCATAATATACATGTTTCCAACTTATACGAATGAAGACATCCTGAGTCTTGCAGGCAAATGGATGGAACTAGGAAGTATCAGCCTGAGTGCGGTATCTCAGACCCAAAAGGACATGCATGGTATGCACTCACTAATAAGTGGATATTAGCCAAAATCGTACAGAATACCCAGGATACAAGCCACATAACTCAAGAAGGTTAACAAGCTGAAGGGCCTAAGTAAGGATGCCTCAATCCAACTTGGGAGGGAGAAGTAAGCAATCTCAGGGGTCAGAGAGATGAAGGGACCTGGGTGGGAGATGGAACATGGAGGGGAAAGGGGAACATGATCAGGTATTGGGAGAGACAGGATTGAATCCCTGAGGTCTGGCAGCAAGAATGGAAACAGGTAACTTCGGAAGGTAGGGGATTAGGGGGAATCCTCCAGAATGCACCAAAGACTTGAAAGATGAGACATGCTCAGGACTTAAAGGGAGTGTCCTTAGATGAAATGCCTTAGAGTGGAGAGAGAGAACTTGTAGAGACCATTTCCAGTACAAAGGCAGGGGATCAAGTGGAGGGATGAGGTTGCCATCCCACAGTCAAATTCTGATCCAGAATTGATCCTATCTTAAAGAACTGCAGGGACAAAAAATGGAGAAGAGACAGAGGGAAAGGTGGTCCAGTGACAGGCACAAATTGGGATTCATCTCAAACGGAAGTCCCAAGACCTAACTAACACTATGATGGATGCTATAGTGTAACAGGAGCCTAACATGGCTACCCTCTGAGAGGCCCAATAGGAAGTTAAAAGAGTCACATTCAGATATTTACACCCAACCAATGGACAGAAGCCTGGGACGCCTGTGGTTGAATTAGGGAAAAACTGGAAGAAGCTGAGGAGGAGATCGACCCTGTAGGAGGACCAAAAGTCTCAGCTAACCTGGATCCCTAAGATCTCTCAGACACTGAATCACCATCCAGGTAGCAAACACCAGCTAATATGAAGCCCCTGACACACATACATTGTGCAGAGGACTGCTTGGTCTGGCCTTAATGAGAGAAGATGCCCATGTAGTGGGGAAGTCTGGTGGGGTGGAGTAAGGGGTGGGAATATCATCTTGGAGATGGGGGAGGAGGCATGGTATGAGGAACAGTCAGAGACTGGAACATAAGGGGATAAAGACTGAACTGTAAAATAATTGAATAAAGAGTAATAGTAATTTTAAAGAAAGAAAGAGTCGTCACGCAAGCGGCACTGATATGAAGGCACAGTGTACTTGTCTAAAGTGAGAGAAGTAGATTTCTCATGGCTCTTCTGAAGCTTAGACAGAGAAAACGGCTACACCTCCAAGTGCTGGATATTACTGGCAAATCCACTCTGGAAAAGTTGAAATATGTCAGTTCATATTAAAAATGACTTATTAGACTTTTAAAAATGTATGTGCATGTACACATATCGTCAAAATGCAAGATTGCGTGCATGTACATGAGACTGTGTGTGTTTATGTGTATGTGTGTACCCATGTGTATGTATATGTACGTACAATGGCTACTATAGTGAAACAAGTATCTAAATTCTTTCTTTAATTTCCATCCTATGAGTCATTTTCAGCCACAGCATTTAAAATATCTTGAAAATGCAGAGTTAAATATAGGTTATTTACTGTATATTACATGATTACTTTCCTCTGGTGATCACATACCAGACAGTTAAATAATCTCCCCTCCATTTTCACGGTCAATCAGGCATCTGCTGTTAAAGAAATCAAGATATATTGCTATACTGTTTTGGCTCTTTAAGGATTGGCTGTTTCTGAAATTTTTATAATTATGCCATTCTCATATTTTCTCATTTAAAAGCAAATCATCTTTCTTCCAATGTGGTTTTTATATAAAACAATTCACTGCATTTACCAAGTTAATTCCAATTACCTTTATTTAGCTTAGAAATGTGATTCTTAATTACTACAGAGGATTTTCATTTACACTTCCAAGGGATTCTAAATATTTTTAAAGCCATTTTTAAGAAAGTAATGATTCAAACTTCACCTTAATGACAGCCCTAATTCAATGATTGAAAACAGAGTAAGCTCTGTAATGAACTCTCATGAGTTCTTCCTTATGTGAAAACAAGGTCTCACACAAAGACAAGTGCTTCTAGACAAGCAAGTGAGAAATATTGGCATAAGAATACATATAAGAGATTATCTCTTACTCACGTGCTTTTATTCGGATGTAATAATTTAGTTGGGGTCATATATATATATATATATATATATATATATATATCTCAAAAATTTGTGTTATAGAAATTATATTGTTAAAATAAGTTGGATGTTTACAGTAGTAAAAAGAGTCATTAAATATGCTTTAGCACACAACATGAGCTAAAGTGATGTGTATAATAGTCACAAATTCTATTACTTTCCATATACTGAAAACTGGTAAGTCACCTACCTTTTTATTAAGTGGAAATTTTTGGAAGGATCTTAGCATCCTATTTAATAGAGTAAAGAACTCTTTAGCTTAAAATTCACTAAAGTTAACAATGATAAATATATGTATGAATTATTATTTGTATATATTTATCATCGAAGTATTTTATATATTAGGCCCTAAATAAAGTACTCATATTATCATCTGGAATAGAATGTATTTTTCTGTATTTATTGTGGTATAGCTTTACCATAACAAATTAAAAAAAAATTGTTGTCTAGTATAGAAAGATAGGAAACAAGACACAGCAATACCAGGAAAAATGGCACTGCTGATTTCATACATCAGTGTAAATCAGAATGTAGAGTACAGCTGGATACAGAGTGTTCAGCACAACTTATATATCTACAATTCAACATCTACATCATAAGGTCAGGGGATATTACAGCTGAGAAAATTTAAAAGTGAAAGAAGCAGAGGGGCAGGACTTGTGCTGTAAGTACCTTTTATTCATAACAAAGAGCTATACTTATAAAATATTAATAAGACAGCTGCATATTGATATATATGTATATATTATGGATTTGTTATATATGTATATACTTAAAATTAATAATTAAGCAGGCATGAGTTTGAGATGGTGGAGTAGAATCTTTACAATTACAGTATTAATGTGCAAAATTATTCAAAATGAAATAAATATAAAATTTTGTTTAGTGATAATAATTTGAATTAGATGGTAAAAGTCATAATATTAGATGTTTAATACTTATGTTAATAAACTCAAATCTATGAACTTGATGATGCATAAGTATGGAGTTGAGTAAAAGATGCAAGACTATAGTAATCATTAAATGCTTTGTTCTATTTGTATTTTTGTATATGGCTGATGTAAATAGTAGACACAATCACTATGGTAAAAAACATTAGGAGAAATAAGGAAAGACTTAAAATACATTGTGGATAAAATTCATTAAGTCCCTATTTAAAATATACTATATGTACATAAATTTCCTAAGACTGTAAATACATAAGTATCCATAGACTCATAGAACATTTTACATTTTAATTATATTACTATAACATTCTCAAGGGATGTAATACTTTATTAGCTTGTATTTATGATAGATTTTTAAAAGATATTATCATTATTTAGTATTTTTATAATTTAACACAAGCAATTTATTCTTGATTAAAGTAGCATCTTTTAAAAAAAATAATCAAAATCAAAATCTTTAATAAACACTTAGAGGCTAATAGAGAATGCAAATTAAAGATTATGTATCCATTTGCTAATTTGTTACTATGAGAATTTAAATATCTGCTTTGTCATTTATTAAATATAGATATTCCTGTGATTATGCTGAGGACGACTTAAGTGC
>JADRCD010231039.1:0-47810 GCA_019843815.1 Montemys delectorum
TTAAGTTTCTATTTGTTCAATGCAATAATCCTTTCTCTGTGGCTTCTAGCTCACCCTCCCTTAGCAAGCCTAATTCTGCCTATCTTATTTGTTAGCTAGCTACTCCAAGCCCAGTTTTAATAACAATACTGGCTATTATTTCACAACAGTCCTATTTCACAGAAGAAACAACTATCCAAAACAGTGTCAAAGGTGAAGCAGCTGCAGACTGCTGTAGGCAGCAAGGGTGGTATAGTACCAGCATGCTCATGGAGGAGAAAATTCATACAGAATAATGTACTCTCAAACTTGGTTTACAGGAGTAGCCACAGCACAGTGGTAACAGCAGTGCTATACTTCTCTATAAAACTTCTAATATATACTACCAAAATTAGTACTACTGTCAAGTGGCTCCATTAGCAGGAAAAAAACTTGTTACCTGAAGTATTTTATTTTAATTAAGAAAAATAGTTGATATTTTTCCTTGGAGCATGTCAGACCTGTACATGTGTATTTTGATCGTATTCACCCCAGCCTTCCATCATATTTTTTGTTTGTTTTTTGTTTGTTTGTTTGTTTGTTTGTTTGTTTGTTTTTCGAGACAGGGTTTCTCTGTGTAGTCCTGGCTGTCCTGGAACTCACTCTGTAGACCAGGCTAGCCTCAAACTCAGAAATCCACCTGTCTCTGCCTCCCAAGTGCTGGGATTAAAGGCGTGTGCCACCACTGCCCGGCCCATCATATTCTTGTATCTACTGTTCACACTCCTTCTAAGTCTCCAGCATCGATTTTTTACTAATAATACACTGAGTTCAATTAGGGCCTAGCATATGTGCTTGGGCTTGGGCCTTGTGCTAGGGCAAGACCAACTTTCCAGGAGTCACAAACTTGAAGAAAACTGGCACTCCCTCCTCAGCAGGCATTGGTCTGCACTAGCTCCTCTGCCCAAGGCGGAGCCTTGTGTCCCCTCCCTCCCTCTCTCCCTCCTCAGCAGGCATTGGTCTGCACTAGTTCCTCTGCCCCCTCCCTCCTCAGTAGGCATTGGTCTGCACTAGTTCCCCAGGGCAGAGCCTTGTGTTCCCCTCCTTCCCTCCCTCCCTCCTCAGCAGGCATTGGTCTGCACTAGCTCCTCTTGCCCAGGGCAGAGCCTTGTGTTCCCCTCCCTCCCTCCCTCACAATGAATGTTGGTTGGCTTCATCTTATGCAGCCTCGTGCACTCTTATCACCAGATGACATTGTTTTCTAGCATTCCCCCCTGATCTTGGGTTCTTAAGGTCTTCCCACCCCCTCTGCACCGCTCTCTGCGCCCTATGGGAAGCGAGTGTGATACAGATGCTCCATAGACTCTTACTCTCTGCGGTCTGACCCCTTGTGAGCTTTCACTAAAGTGATTATTTTCATTCATTTCCTGGTTTTTTGTTTGGTTTGGTTTGGTTTTTGCTGTAGTTATTTTCCACTTTGGGGCAAGGTCTCGATAGCCTTGACTATCCTGAAATTGGCTATGTAGAACAGGCTGGGACCCACCTTGTCCAGCTCTAATAGAGTTTTAAAACCTCTCCTACTGATAGTTTTCATTCAGATAGCCTTTTGATTCCTCCATTAAATTGGCTATCAGGGAAAAAAGTGACTTTACATGTAAATCTAAGTTCAATCTACAAATAAATTGGTTAAGGATAATATAATATTTGGAGGATAAGACACAATGGTGTAAAGTTGATATCAATGATTTTCTTTTAAGATTCACTAGATTTGAATATTTATTTCTATAAATTAGCAATATATTAGCTAAAAATAAAATATAAGAATAATATACTTCCTTAGCTGATTACAAAATACTGTTATACTATGAACACTTATAGAACAATAAGTTTAAATTCAAGATATCACAATGTAATACAGTATTGGTTAAGGAGAAAATTCATTCATTACATATTGATTTATAGAATAGATGACCAAATTTCTAGAGTTATTAAAAAATGTTTTCAAGAATTATCCAAATTACATTCTGAATTTTTCAAAACCCAGGAAATGTTAAACTCTGAAGACATGTCTGACTATAAAACCATGATAAACATGATTTTTTATTTTCATACAAATGTATTGGTTTAAAATTGCAAAGACATTTACAATTACTCTTTAAAAATGATTTCATATACAGTTTTTAAAAGAAAAAATAAACTGTTTTAATCACATGACCTAGCATCTTCTAATCCTTATTTACTTTCTTTAAATGAAAACTCATTCCAAGGCATGCCTCCATCTGACCCAGTGTGAATGTGTGTTTTCACATCATCCACTTTACATTAATCTCAAACATTGTTGATAACAATCTCTTCAATCATTTGCCTTCCAAAAACATACTAATTTGAGTAAAATGTTTTTAACTTAGAGAAGTTCATTTTCCTTTAAAAATAAAGTCACTTTAATTCCCCAAATAACTTTGCTTCTTTTAACAATTTTTTTCTCTTATTAGTCAAACATTAATTATTGTTATTGGAAAGATACTATTTGTGTCATCTTACTTCATGTTATCTATGTGTTTATATATATATACACACATATATGTGTATATATGTATATATATTTTTTTATATCAAAGAAAGAGAGGAAACTGAAAAGTGTAATTTCTGTGTAATCTACTTGAAGCACCTACAAAATACCAACATGTCCCTCCAGGAATGGCTGCCAAGTACTTGGAAGCTA
The DNA here is from genome assembly GCA_019843815.1 of Montemys delectorum. Taxonomy (NCBI): domain Eukaryota; kingdom Metazoa; phylum Chordata; class Mammalia; order Rodentia; family Muridae; genus Montemys; species Montemys delectorum. The sequence continues at coordinate 2,681 of JADRCD010231039.1, forward strand.
GGGCTGGGTTTCATAGTGTTTCTTTTAAACAGTTTTTCAATATTAGATGAAAAACTTTTGTATCCAATATTTATAATGTGATAGAAAATTCCAGTTCTCTATCTCAGAGTGTTACAACGTCTGTGACTATACTGTCTAGTCCAGCTGTCTTTTCAGTGAAGAGACAATTTAGGCAAAGATGCTTGACATGCATATTGACAACAAGTGTTGGTTAAAAAGAAAAGCAAAAGGGCCCGTGACCATCACATGTTGACAGCCATCTTTCTCCAACCCTCTGAATACCTTGCTTCCACATATCCCTCCCTCTGCTTTGCACTCGCTTTTCTGCTTTTCATCACCTCAAACTGTTTGTTTAAAGGAAATGTCCACATAACAGACTACCTTGCAAACATGCAATTCCATTACTGCCGTTTCAACGGATCCAGATAGAATACACACATCCTTTTCAAAGGACGCCATTAATCTTTGAGTACCAACATGTATAATTCATCAAAATATACTTAATGCCCTTTAACTCACCCAAAACTTTATAAATAACATTAAATCCATTTTAATTTTTACGTCCAACCACACAGTCAAAATGGCAATTAGCATTTTTTAAGCTGAAATGGAGTTAAAGATAAAATCTTAGTCTCTTCAAATGGAACACAGCCAAGTTTTAATTTAAAGTTTTTGTTGATATGATCATATAAGTACAACAAATTAATTACGGAACCTTAGCTTCTCATTCATTTAGAATTCAAATCTTGTATATCCTCAAATTGTATGATTTGTTAAAACATTCTAGTTTACTCTGGAACCTGCTTTTTCTTATAATATTTCTGAAGAAAACTCTCAAGAGCTAAACTATTCATTATGGCAGCTGCTAGTAACATACGGCTGCTGGACATGTACCATGACTACCATGGGTGGGCGTAAAACCCACAGAGATCTTCAAGAGTCAGCATGAAAAGGAACACATTTTCTCGATGGATTTTAGAATGACTATAAATTAATGTTTTGTAATTATCATAAGTAATTTGGCCTATTCTGTTTTATATTTTAATGTAGCTTGTAGAAAAATTTTAATTACATAGTGCTTACGTGTTATTTCTTCCAGAGAGTACAAATTGGGCCTTTAAGTCTTTATTTGCTTGCTTAATTGATCCATCCTACAAACAACAATCATTCAGTTACGTGGGTCCCATTCAATCTTCCAACAACATCCCACTTCTCTAAACTTGTGACGTTACCTTTTACAAAGAGCAGCTCATGCACTCTGCCCCACTGTCCTCTTCCCCAGTTTACTGAACAGACTTCCTGTGGGAGAGCAACAATTCGAACTGTGAATCCAACTGTCACTACCACACCCTCCTCTTTCATGGTCAGCCCTCCTTCCTCTGTTAAAAGTCTACACCTCCTTAGACTGTTAGAATGTCCCTCTCTCTCTTCTACTTCTTCTCAGTCATTCTTTTGCCTATCAAGCTTGTATCTCATATTTAAACATAACTTAGACATCGGAAAGATTTGGAACCCACTACTACCTAGCAAAAGGTCACTCTACTGATGGACCAACGGGAAAAATAGTAAAGAATGTTCAAGATAATAGGAAACTATATACCTGGAACCTAGAGAGATAGGTGATGAGAATTCAGCTACTTGAGTTAGGATACTGGATAGAAATGGTGCACATACAGGGAGGGTTAGGATACTGATGGAAATGGTGCACATACAGGGAGGAGGGGAGAAGAGACTCAGAGGGAGGATTGAGAAAAAAATGATATGCACATAAAGGTGCAATCACTGATGCACACATGCACAATACATGTGTTTAAATAGAGAATACACATGCAAACACACATATATATATAAAATCCATCTATCATCTATCTGTCTATCTATCTACCTACTTACTCATGTATCTATGTTTTTATGTACCTATCTATGTATCTATTCATTTATTTATTTGGTTGGTTTTTTGTGTAGGTTTTGTTTGTTTGTTCTTGTTTGTTTGTTTTGAGATTGGGTTTCTCTGTATAGCTGTGCAGTCCTGAAACTCATTCTGTAGATCAGGCTTGCCTGGAATTCAGAAATCCACCTGCCTCCTGAATATTGGGATTAAAGGTGTATTCCACCACACCAAGTTTACAATCTAATCTAAACAATAAAAAGAAAAGGAAAGAGAAAAACAAACAAAAAATACACAAAAAGCAAAAACCAAGAAGTCTACAAAGTAATATAAAGCTGGTATAATTTTTAACCTCTACTTATTTTCCCCCTTTTAACCTCAACTTGGGAATAGTTTGTAAAACAAAACAAAACAGAAAAACATATGTGTATATCTACATACATGAGAATCAGTGATTGATGTTGAAGCAGACCTATTTCTAGAAATTTGTTCTCTTCCTGTAGCCCAGCAAAGGCTTCTCTCAAATGATACAAAACACTCCTTGACAGAGACTCCCTTCTGTTCTTCACAGGCTGTCAAGAGACAGTTCCCACCTGGTGCCTGGCTGATTCCCCGTTCACCTGCTAGATTCCCATCAATATACACTCTCTAGCAAAAACAGTTAATGCAAGTGAAGTGCACATGATAGCTACACTTTAAGCTTGACTGCATGGTGTGGACAGAAAGGTGAGTCACACAAAATTCCATCAGGCCTTGGAAGAAGATGGGATGTGTTACAATAAAAAAGTAACCTGGGCATCTAGTTCCTAGAAGTATGTAGCTAGATTGCAGTGAGACCATAGGAAGCTTTTTACTGCACTGTGCAAGCATCTCTTAATAAAGCAATATTAGAGTCTGTCTGCTGAAAATATTTGCATTATTTTGAACACCGATTAAAACATTTTATGCAGGCTCCAGCACAGGAGTGCCATATACTATGCAGGACCCACCGTGGCACTTGGCAGAAAATAAATCATGGAGCTCTAAAATCTGCTGTGGTTGCCGTCTTCATTACAGAGACCTTGCACGCAGCATACAAAAACATCTATAATGTTTACAGCACCTGGATGCCTGCACTATTAAACATCAATACAATCTGTGTTCATATCATCTCCATGCTAATCAGATCGATTACTACTGATATAGTGTCTTGTCACAGTATCGCAATGCTAATCAAACAAATGGAGCCATGCAGAGATGATTCGGATATATAGGTATTTAATAGTACACTGTAAAAAGGGAAAGGACTCAACAGAAAGCTCACAAGGAGCAACTGTGTCATGGGCCTGCTGACTTCTCATCAGTCCTGGGTGGTAATGCTGTAATTTTGTCAGCAGCCATTAGAAGGGGGAATATAATACAGTCTGATGCCATAAAATGGACTTGAAAGGGAAATGAGATTACTGCAGCCACTTAACATGGAAGAGGTAATTAGCTGCACAGGTAATTAGATACAGATTCGTAGAATACCCTGGTGGAGGCCAGGGAAGATGGCAAGAGATAACATCTCTCGCCTGTTGAAAAGGATCAATGTCACATTGTTTCCCATATAAGACAACATCCCTAACCCAAAACAACGTCCTCCAAGAGCAAAGCTACTCTGATAGCAGCATTAAAGAAAGAGCACTATTCCTTAATAGTGAAGGAGGGGTTGAGGTGGTGCTGGGGTGAGCAGGGACATATATCTGCTTCACTGTAGCTAGCAGGCCTGAGGCCATGTACATAGCCAATTCTTAGTTGGACATGTCTTCTGGTTTTCTTCAGCTAATTTTGTTTATAGCTGAATTCTCAGACTATAATAAAAGGGTTAAACTCACTGACAGTGCCCTAATCATGGAAAACCCATTAAAATTATTTGAATCTGACCCAATGAGATTAATATGTGTCTACTTTACACACATTTCATCTATCAGTTGAGATGTTCCCTGCATTGGATGAGTAAGGAAGGAATCAAACAAAAGATATTGACTACAAACTCAAAACTGTTTTCTCTAACTGAGGGAAAGCAGGGGAGTTCTCCAAATTGCCTCTGCTGGCCTGAGTAGTGTCATCTTCCACTTAAACATCCCATTCACAGCTGTGAAATACCAGCCACGTGTACAGTTCTGAACAACGTTCCACCTGCCTGCAGAATCCCGTGCTACCACAGCAAGCAGGGGTCTAGACTGGCAGCTGGGAGGGAGGTGTGTGGGCTGAGTTGGCCCACCTGTCCAGGCAAAAGTAGCAGCAACATGGTCAATCCTGGTTCAACTGCAGTATAAAAACCTTCCCAGAGAACACAGAAGGGTAAAATTGAACTTCCAGGAGAATACAATGTGTACCTCTTTCCACAGGAAGAAAAAAAAATCATATAATCCAGAAGGCTCTAGAATCAGCAGTTTGGGCTAACTGATCTGAATGTTTCTCACCAAGCCAGAGTGTGGCTGTTAGGAAATCAATATGTTCGCTCAATGAGAAGTGATTTTTTTCAGTTGTGTTAATGTTCGAGTTCTACCATCTTCACCTCTCCTCCACCACCTCTGCAGACTCTGTGGGATCAGAAGTGGGTTGGTTGGGAAAAGCTTCAGAATTCTGATGCTGTGAATGACTAACTGTTGCAGGTATGCCTGGCAAGGCCAACTTCCTACTGGAAATCATTAGCCATAAGGGATGACCCTTAGTAAACAGATACTCACTTTCTGATCAAATTGTTCATTATATTCCTTTATATTCTATTTTAAGACAAGAGAATTCTATGTCCTTCTGTGTGACCTTGAATAGTCACATTGACCAATGACTTCTCAGAGACCACAAGTCACAGAGTGCCCATGCTCCACGTGCCTTGATGCTGCCAGGCTAGGTTTAGACAAAACAGACACACTGCTGTTGTGCTCTGGTCCCTGCACAATATGCAGTTGCTGTTGATCATGAAAGGAGGCAGCAAGCATCCCCATCATTTCAAAGAGGGGTAGAAAGAATGGCAGCTGCCCTACTCAGCACTCATCATCTGTATAACGCTTCAGTGTGTTTCGTCCTTAGGAACATAGGAAGTGTGAAATGATAAAGAAGAGAAGACGACTTTAAAAGAAAACAAACTTTGTTGGCAGAAGGAATGTGGAACAAGAGCCCTGGTGTGTTCAGCTCTGGGCTACAGGGTGCTGAACAGCAGAAGCTTCTAGAAAGCAAATCTACAGTAGCTGGGAGGCAAAACTGAAGAGAGACATGGCTGATTCAGGGTTGTGCTAAACACGGGAACCTTTCTGGAAGCAGAGGTACTGATCTCTGAGAGTCTAGAGGTGCACCATGCACTCTCTGCTCCCACTGTCATGATCTTCTTCCATTGGTTTTATTATCTGGGTAATAAACTATTGAGTGCATTTCTTATGTCATGCCATAGAATCAACGAGCCTCACAGCTTACTAATGTCTGCATGTTCTCTCCCCTGCCCTTCATCTGTTCCCTTATTGTTCTCCCAGATGCCTCATGAGTTCCTATCATGACGATGAGACTCTGTCCACTGGATGCTTCCACACCTGCTTCTTGTTCTCCCTGAAGCCAATGCCAAGCCTTAACTGTACCATTTCTCTGTTTCTCCTATAGACACCTTGGTCCATCACACCTCTACTCTACATTACCACCCAATGACCTCTGCCGGGTCCCTTTCTAGTTTGCTCTCCTCAGCTTTACTGTCTTGGACCATATTACACTCCCTTACATAATGAATGAGGATTTCTGCCTTACCTAGAAAAGTGATTTGCAACACATGTAAGGCCTCTCTTCCTGAAAAGCCAGTGCTTGCTCCTGTCCATCACTGACTTTGGCTTCTCCATCACTGGCCCTACTTTCCCTCTCACCCACATCACTCTCCTCCCTGCCTTTCCCATCACCCAAGGCAGAACACTGGGCTCTGAGTACTCAGGAGTTCTCAAACATTCCTCACATCTGGTGCATTCACATCTTCTGAGAAACATTTTCTAGCTACTCAACTATGCTATGTGCCCCTCCATCACTTCCTGTCAACCCATTGAACCCAATGGCTGCCCCTACTTTTGCTGTGTCACATACACTTCCTTGCCTTATTTCTTCTCTAGCATCTCATATTTCCAATTAGTTTTACTGTGTGTGTTCATTTCATATCCAGTCACATTATATTCTCCTTGAAGACAAGAGAGTAATTGTAATCTGCCACAGTGCCTGAGAGTATAAAATGGAGCCCTATATAGAACAGTGGCCTATACACACAGCTAAACCCAAGGAAACTAGATTCTCATATACTGCAATTGTGTATTCTTTTGCTTTGCAATTCAGTCATTCTCAAATGAAGTAATTTTGCATGTAGTATTTTGTAGTTCTTTAAAACTGCATTTAAAAGTTGGTATAAGTACCTACCATGCAGAAAGGCCATCCCAGGGGTGACTGGGGTACCATCTAGATGAAGAGATAGCACCAGTTTCCTGCACAAATTGCACATAAACAAGTAATGTCTCCAGCTTCAGTAATACTTCACTAATGCTTTTTAAACAAAGATATATGCAAGCGGCGAGTGACTCAGCCTCTAAAATAGGCTTAAATAAAAATAATCACATTGTTTTAGAGTAGAAGATTGTGTTTAATTGGTAATTTGTGGGTTCTAAGATGAAAACACACCACTGTGGATTCTAATGCTCCGTTAATAAATGAATTACAGTAATATAATCCAATTACTATTCATCTCAATTGAACAGATAACTTTTTCTAAACAAAACAAAGGAAGCAAAGAGATTCAGTTTACCTATTCTTGAACAGATGGAACTGAAAACTGGATTGGAAAAATAATGCCACTCAGCTCCAATGGATTTGATGCATAATGGTGGTCTGTACCCTATGGGCCTCTGGAAATACCTCAACTGCCTGCCAGACACCAGTAGTGACTGTTAGGCAGTCACAGTCATTAGGCTAAAGCCTCATCTAGGATACATTGCCTTTGTATGCCACCCCGATGTTAAGCAGACCAACTGTCTACAATGCCTCAAAGGACAAGACTATCTAAGTGTCCTCATCTCGGACCAATCTCCAGCCTCAGAGAACATTTTACTCTAGCTGTGCCAGCGAGTCTGCAATGAACTGATTTTATAGAGCTCACTCGGCACTGCAGAAATATTACTGGTTATATTTATTTGCTTGATTTTATATGCAGTATACATATCAATCTCAAATACTTTTAATGGCTATATTCTGCACATATAGCAGAACCAAGCTGGCCCTTCCTAATATTGAGTGTTTTCTTTTGTTAAAAACCAGCATTAATGTCTGAAGGCCATTAATCAGAACAGTCAGGAATGAGAGAAGTGGGCAGGCTCACTGCCTAAGAGCCGGAGCCCAGGCAAGCCATGCTCCAGAATGTCAGTAAATGAGATCTCAGGCTTTCTAATTCTAACGGGGGCTTGGGACTTAGAGTGATGGTGACCGTTCTCTTGATGTTCCATAATAAGGGGACAAATGCCTATTCTGTGGTGGATGGCAGCACCTATGACAGAAATTCCTAAAGTGGGATGAGAAAATACTACCCAAGTTTTGTGTCTTGTTTATGGAACAGCCCAAGCAGCTTTGTTCCCCCATAACCTTCTGTGGAGACAGAAGGCAAGCACAGCTCAACTAAAGAGTCTTATTTCTTTGATCATTGGTTCTGTTTGCAGGTTGTATGCCACCCCGATGTTAAGCAGACCAACTGTCTACAATGCCTCAAAGGACAAGACTCATCTTGGACCATTCTCCAGCCTCAGAGAACATTTCTCTCTAGCTGTTCTAGCCAGCTAGTCTGCAATGAACTGATTATATAAGTAATGTTGTGTGGATTTTATAAACAACATTAAGGTTTTCCAAACTGTGGACAAAAGCAAGTTATGGAAAACCAAGTTCGCAATGCAGTTCCTCTCTGCAGGTGGCCAAGGGCATCCTAAGACAACTTAGACACTGAAGGAAGGATGATGGGAAGTTGGCTGTGGTGGTGGTCATGGCGCTGAAAAGCTGTTTCAGCACATGGCAGGCATTTGGGAGGACCTCAGTCAGGTCTCTCCCACAGCCATTTCCTGAACAGCCACAGAGCTTGCTAAACTCCACTGGGGATGTGAAACTACAGTCCTGGCATAGTTAGTGCTTCACAGCTTTTTAACTTTAAAATCAGACACAGATGAAACCAATTAGATACATGGTCGATGCTGTAATATGTCCTGTAAAAGAATAGCCAGATTTGCCAAGCTTTCTAATCTCCATGCCCTTTATGGAGCTCAATTGCTAAGTTTCAAAAGTCCAGTTGTACCCTGTTCTCCTTGAGGGCAGGCATGATTGTAAACCTGCTACAATTCCCAACAATTCTGGGCCTTGGGTCTAACTCTGCCTCTCCCAGAACACTCAGCAGTCAGAGACAAAGCAACAGAGCTCATTTGCAGCTGCAGGACAGGAATGGCATCAATAATAATGACTGTCTCAGTGAAGGCTCAACTTGCTAACGGTGACTAGTTCCTTATTTTTAAAATATAAATAATAAGTTCTCCCTCACGAGACTTTCATGAGGATGGAACAAACATGGGCCAAGATCAGAACAAATGGTGTTCAATAAACAAATCTTTCTGAGAAAATAAATCTGCTTCCACATATACGCAGCCCTATTACTTAAAAAAAAATGCACGTGTTTCAAGAACGAAGTTTCCTTTTCTATTTATAATATTACAACTTTATTGAGGAAAGTCTGTATATTTTAAATAACATTCTCCAATGCTTACAAAGTCCTCATTCTTACAGAAGAACTCAAATTATTAAACTTTCACTTCCCATTTCCTTAGTAAGGTATGTGTGTTTCATTTCAACAATTGCATTTCAAAAGTGGTTATGGCCTATTAATATTTTCACCTCATTGGTTCTCTCATTAGCAATAATCTCATTTGGCATGGTTTTCTAAGATTAAGTGGACTTTCAAATGCCTTCGATCTGCAACTGCCTATGGCAAGAATCTCACTTTTAAACTTTTTGAAACTAACCCTTGATTGTACACATGTATGAGAACATGAGATGTTCTGATAACACATACACTGTGTAATGTTCCAATCAGGAGAGGCATAACCATATACTCAAACAGTTGCCATTTCTTTGCTCTGAAACTTTAAAAATCCTCTCATATATGTTTTGAAATATATTAACATTTTTACATCTGGAATCCTCCCACCCAAAAGCCTATGTGTTAAAGGCTGAGCACCAGCTTGGCACTGAGAGTTAGTGGAAACTAAGAGATGAGACATAGCAGGAAGGCGTATGCAAATGTGTCCTTAGAGGAGCTTTAGAACTAGGCCTCTCACTTCTCTCTCTATTTACTTCTGGGTTGACCTCAGGTGAGCAGCTTTGCTCAACCTCAGGCTCTAAAGTTGAACTTTCCCTCTATTTACATTGATTATCTCAGATATTTTGTTACAGTAACACACACACACACACACACGTTTATGTGTGTGTGTGTGTGTGTGTGTGTGTATTACATCAGTATTACTTATGGTTCCCACACTGTTCAAAACAAGATCAGAACCAACTTCTATTTTTCAAGCCTTAGGAGAGATGGAAGACTTAGTGACTATCTTGTTTTCTTAAAGAAAATGTAGTTCATTTACATGAATGCAGAACATGCATTGCTATCCATACGAAAACATCGAGGGACAAAATAGGTCTTGACAGTATTTTGGAAGCTACACAGTTATAGTATCCTCCTGTTGGTGAGGAAGATGAGAAGGAGCAGACAGAGATGGTGGTGATGTGATATTTTTCAGTAGTTATTAGATGTCTGCCACTTGTAAAATTTGCAATCTTCTGAAATACTTCCTTGGTAAGGATTTAAACCAAAATGAAACAGATATAATGTACAGGGCTGGTTCCACAGACCCTCTTTACACACAAAACAAAAGGAGACATTAAAGCTAGCTATACAGTTCTCAGTTGATACTAGATTTAAACCCATTTTCCTAGTGGTTACAAAACACTATGTTCTGTTGCCAATATAATAAAGGTTCCAATGACAAGGGATGCTCAACAAGTCCCTTGGAAATTTATTGTCACCAGCATTTCCAAAGACAGAGAAAAATCTATGAATTCTTATTTTTTTGATAATTATAACCAAATTAGAGAAACTGATAAGATGCTTTCTAAACTTGGAAAGGGGTCTTTATAGGAGCATGGGAGTTCATTATGCAAATGGGAAGATTTAAACCCATGCTTTTTCAGTAAGGAGTAGGTTGGAACAAATGTCCCCAAAATTCTACCATAATATCCAACACATTGCAAACTGGTACTTTACCACAGTCTTAACTTTCTGTTTCCATTGTAGTAGTTCAGAACAGTGGAGATTCACACTTTCTTCCCTTCCCTCAAAAACTTCCTAAGCCAGTGCAAAAGGCACGATTCCGTATTTGGAATTATTCATGTTTTCTATACACTACAATGAGGGTTAGCAATTTCTAAAACAAATCAATGATTTTGAAAAGTTCCCCAGGCAGGGCTTCCAGTTTGGAACCTGTCAGATCAGTCTGCTCCCTTCTACATGGACAGTTGCTGACATGCAAGCCTTCCTAAATGAAGATTGAAGAAGGGCGATAAACTGAGAGGCAGTCTAAAGAAAAAGGTTTGTAGGCAGCTATTTGCAAAAAACCTAACAATAGTTGTGATAACGCATTCTACTGACATTTCACGATTTCCCAATCATTCTGAATATTAGAAAAATCAGAGCAGGTTTATCTGATTTTTTTCCCCTCATGGAAGATACCATCTATAAAAGGTATTTAAAGAAACACAACACTAAACTAGACAATAATAACTGCACATAAAATAACTCAAACACTGACAGGTAATGGAGAAGTCTCCTTGAGGTTATATTTCCAGGAAGAAGAGGACAGAGCAAAAGTGTCATTTAAAGCTTTGAGAGAGGAAGAGAGGCAGGAGTAACTAAGTCTGCCCTGGAATCTTAGCTCTCCTAATCCAGTACTGAATGCATGCACTAGCAATCCATCCTTCTCTGCCCACTGCCCAGAGACAAAGCCGTCCATCGTGTAAAATACACACAGTCCCAGAATTTCTTTCATTCATTTTGCTTGGAAGCCACTGGGAATTTCTCTTTTCAAAGAAACCTTCAAAGGGACAATAAGGCACTGACCAGCCAGTCTATAAAGTCCAACATTTTCCCTCATGTCACAGACTAAGGCACACATGTTAAAGCAGCTGATTTACTCAACCACTGGAGATAACAATGGTGGGTGTAGGGAGCTAAATAGAATATAGAAAAAAGAAAGTTTAAATATTTCTCATTGTCCAGTCTTGTCAATGTATCAACAAAATTATGTATAGAATATAAGACCATCTGTGAAGAAATAGCTGCCAAATTAAAATTTATCAACTTATAGATTTTGAGGTGCTAATCTGTTCCACAAATACACAAAGAGATAGATATGCACATATGGAATGACCAGCCAAACAAAAGTGCTCACCATATTGGCAAGCTGAAAATAATAATAGAAAATTTTCAATTAAGTAGCTAAAAGTTAACATTCAAAGTCATATTTTCCTATAATACATATGTGTCTCTGTTGAACTATGAAATAGATATCAATTGTTTTAAATTGTTTTTTAAGATGAAAAAAATTTTTTATAGAAACATCCTAACCTTATACCACAGGTAATCCCAATGAGTTTCTTTGGAAAGCTTCTCCAACTTTTTCTTTAATAAAACATTGACTCAAGATGCAAAGAAACATACATCAGCCAAAATGCTGCAGCATGTTTGTTCTAATATAATCACAGGATGTTGGCTCCACTCCTAGATAATTATTGCATTAGTTAGCCAGGGCTCCCTGTAGGGTTATGCAATTTTTAAAAGTAGTTAGACCAGATATCCTGTCCATGGGAAAGTCATTTGTGTGTAAGCCCATGTCAGTCGCATCTTTCTGGGTGATAACAATCCATTGGCACACTCAGCTGTATTCAAACTGTTTATGTACTTGACCACTATCTTCCCTGCCCTCACTCTCTATATGCATGATATACATATACAACATATATAATCTCATATATCATATGTGATAGAACATATACACACATGGCATCTGCTAGCAACCAGTGAAAACAGAGATGACAAACAACTGATAAATCCAACATGCTAAACAATGCTAAGTCACAAATACGTCTTTGAGTCTCTAGCAAACCTTTCTTTGCATGAGCAATGACAGCCCTTCTGAAAATACTGCAAGGCTTCTTTCAGAAAAGAGGGTCATTTGGTAGAGCAATCTCCCTGTATTAAAAGTTGGCAGTCTGGAAAAGAAAATCACAGATCAAATCTTTTCCTTTCAAGAAGCACAATCCAAGGACATCAAAGGAACACATCCCTTAGAACAGTCACACTTTGTCTGATCAATATAAAAGATGTGTGGCTATTTCACACTTAATAAAACAATCAAAGTGAAGGAGCCCTGCCTTTCTTTTCCATAGAAATTCCACTAGTGATCAGTTAGAGCTTGTTTGTTTCAAACTGATAGGAGTCTGGCACCTGGCTTTGGTTGGCCAGTCAACCCAGCATTGGCAGAAAGCATAAGCCCAGTGATAGTCAGGCTCTACAAACCTAATTTTACAATTAAGCTATGAGCTGTAAGTACACAAATTGATTAGGCACAAGAAAGTATACAACAAGCACATTGCCATGAATCCAAAAACCCAATTCCCCAATCTTTTAATGATGATAATTGCTAAACTTTGTTAGTTTGACAAAAGGATACAATAGAAGCCTGGGAGAATTACCAGGGAATCCTGTACTATACACACAAACCATTAAAGCACATGGCTGTGGAAATAACCTACAAGACATCAATCTAATGCTTATTTTCTAAATGGCAAGGTAGCACTACAGAAGCTAAGCAATGCAGATGTTGATTACATCATCCCTAGACCTCTAAGAGGCAAGGTGGTTTGCCCAGTGTCATTGATTGTAAGATGAAGAGTAATGCAAGAAATCAACTTCCTTACTCACACTCAGAGCCCAATGGATCTGCCTCAGTCAACTCCATAAAGGTTTACCTTGATCCCAATGACCTTAAGCACTTTGAGAAGTTCCCTTACTCCAAGCACTGGAAGTCAACCACTCTGCAGATGGTTCTGTCATGGCTTCCTTTTAGGCCATTGTCAGAGATGTTGATGCTGGGGAATTCAGGGACCTGGGTAACATTCACTAACAAAAAATGGGTTCTTTTACATTTTTTTACATTTAAAAACTGAATTGCCATCATCAGAGAATGCTGCTATAAATCACTTCTTCGTGCATCTTTCCTACAAAGCACTTATAATTGAACCATTTCTGAAGTGACGACAATTATAGGAGTAAAACATTTATAGCATACATTTTTCCACATCCCAAATAGCTAAGGGCATCCAAAGCAACCAACAATTACAGCTTTCTGCTTTAAGTACTGAACCTTCTGCAAGGGGGGGAGAATCGTTGTCAATCTTGTAAACCCTAAATAACTACTGCATGCTTCATTTCTTTCTTCCTGAGTAGCATTCCTGTAATTTGCAATTTTCTAAAAAAGACATCACTAATAATCACATACATTCTGTCAAAGCTAACAATAAAAGTTCTGCTCTTAATCCTGGTATAATGAACAGCAGGACACACTTCATGTTTCTCCTGGATATGGCTCTTCATAAAAAATAAATATTAATTCACATATGGGTTTGCATATGCCATAGACACATAGACAAACATATATATATATGTACATATATATATATAATATGTATATATTAGTAGAAATGAGAAGAGATGTGAGCAATAATCACTATTGGAGGAATGTGTCTTTATTGCAATATGTATATATGTTATTAAGTGGTAATTCTTAGTAATGTTTGGTATAGTCTTATGATAACATAAAATAACATACATGATCATAAATAATGTCAAGAAAAGATGACTCAGTGAGTAAAAGTGTTTGCCATCAAGTCTGATAACCTGAGTTCAATTCTCAGACTATCTAAGGCAAAAATTGACTTCAACAAGTTGGTCTTTGACCTCATTATGCATACTGTGGCACACATGTAGACACACATACATACACATACACACAGAACAAATAAACAGTTATAATTTAAACAAATTACTATCAGGACAAATTGAGACTATATTTGGAAGACAGAACAGAGAGACTCAATTTAAGCTTTCACTGTGTTTCTGTAGTTTTAAGCTCTGTTTCAGTTTTTATGTTCAACATTTTTTTCTGTATTAGTGGACAGTAACATGTCAATTAACAAAGTCTAATAAGAATTTAAAGAATTTATATAATTATACACCTAAGTTTTACTGCTTTGCCTAAGATCATTGTCAGCTCCTATAAAAACTTTTCATTAAAAAAGGCAATTTCTCCAGTCCTTTGATGGGGCGTAATTAGCTTTTTTGACATATCAAAGTCACCTTGCAACACTAACTCTATGCTGTAACACAGAGCCAGGTGTGCTGGCACATGACATTTTCTTTATGGTGTCAACAGAACCATTGATGGGTGCCTCTGTAGTTTTATATCTGACAGTAGGTGCAAGTAAATAACATTTTTATTTAAAACAACTATAATGCACAGTGATAATGAAGAGCAGAGGCAGCTTTTTCATTTACAGCCTTTCTATAAATTTCGGCAGGAAATTGAAACTAATTTAATATGCTCAGTCTGAGGAAGTTACCCGGTTCTAAGAACAAACATGCCATAGTTAAATTGCTGTAGCCAGGGTAACTCTCACTGAAATGAACAAAGCGGTAGGGGAGGGCTCCTAACTGGCGCCTCTGAACTGATGAGTAGTATTTTCAAGGCATGGGTGGCAGCACGGAGCTTTTCTCTCTGCATAGTGACTCCAGCTATTTCATTACTACATGTATACTCTACTGCTGTCCCTGCATCTCAGGGAATAAAAAAAAAATTACCACTGTTTATTCTGTGTCAATTCAGAAACTTGGTGTAGATTGAGCCTTCAGGAAACCCTGGCATTGTGGGTGATATTGCGAAGTGTGGTCTCTTTCCCTTAAATAAAGTCACTCTGCAGAATGTCTATAGCAGTAAGCTTTGATTTTCATATTTGGGTCTGCAAATTAAGGACATTCCACTTAAGTCTTCTACAATGTCAGGCAGAGGCTTCTACTGGTAATACAAATTTTAATACAATTTAAATTTTAATAAGAGCAGGACATGAGGGAGGACCACAGAGAGATGTCAGACTCTGAGTATCCAGAGGCCACTGGCCCTGAGAGCAGGATCAACCCAGAGATAAGGAAACATCTCCCCTGAGGCAAACCTGAAGCTTGGGGAAGGATCTAAGCCAGTCAGATGGACGGGCTGGCCTAGTCCTAACTTTTAAGCCTGTATCTGCTGAGGCTTAGTGTGACTTTAAGTGGGAGGAGACGGGGAGCAAACAGTAAGTTTTCTGCATGAAAGCAGAACCCTTCATTCATCAACAAATACTTCATCTACAGAAACACACTTCAAATTCCACAATGAGAAGCAGAAGGAAAAAAATTGGTTTTCCCAACAAAATGTTCTATACAGTCTACTTTTAGAAAATATATGCATTTAAACTAGCTGCATGCAACATTTACCAACTGGATTCAGTTGTAACCATTATGCATTTAAAGAAGGCTCTGTGAAAGATCCCCTGGGTTATTGTATGTCAGGAGACAAAAGACTGAAGCTACATTTAATGTCTTTAATGTAATTATTCCATGAACTTTGTACCAGTTTCCATTCACAAACTCTGCCTGACAAGAGACAGGAAAGAACTCACTGGCTCTGTGAAGCCAGTGTCTTACAACCAGCCAGACTGCAATTATCCCCAAGCTAGAGGGCACTTTCCTCTTCACTTTAGGACTCCAAAAGCTTTGGAGGCCAACGAAAGGTTAGTCCTAAAAACTAAATGAAGACCCTGTCAAGGGCTTTGAAGACACTTTGCAGCTGGTCACTCAACCCCCAGTGAGACCCTGGAGGATTCTCTCTGGACAGGTATTTCCTGGTCACTCTGCAGGGGAGTCCTTGGTGAATGAGGTACCCACAAGCTAAAGATGTGCTCTGTGGCTCATGTAAGGTGCCCCCTCCCTTTTTATCTCACTTTAAAACTGTCAGAATCAATTCCCTTTATATATATATTTCTTCAGTAAGATGTGATCAACTTTGTACAAATGGTAATGAGGGTGAGGGGTCAGTGGTAAATTACTTGTTTAGCATGTAGGATGGGTTCCACACAAACACTGGCAAAACCAAACCAAAGTAAACAAAAGCTCTTCTACATGGATCAAGAATTTCTCTGTGAACCAAACTTACCAAAGAGACCATTTGGGAAGGCAACACCAGGAGGACATGTGCCCTCTTGAAGCCCAGTGCAGACAGAGAGAAAGCTAACATACTCTACAACATTTAAAAATGCCCCTTAGGATGAACAACAATTACTAACTAGTACCCTCAGAGCTCCCAGGGACTCAACCACCAATCAAGGACTATACAGGGTGGGACTGAATGTTCTGGCAGCATGTGTATAGTAGAGGATTGCAAATTCGATCATCAATAGGAGGAAAGGACCTTGGCCTTGTGAAGGTTTTGTGCTCCAGTGTAGGGGAATGCCAGGGCCAATAAGTGGGAGAGGGTGGGGTGGCAGGCATGGGGAGGGGGGAGGCAAAAGGAGTTTGTTCTTGTTGTTTTTGTTTGCTTGTTTGTTTTTTGGAGGGGAACCTGGGAAAGGGAAAATTTACATGTAAATAAAGAAAATATCTAATAAAAAATAAATTAAAAAAAATGTATGCCTGGGAAGAGGATGACTGTTAGTGGCTCTGAAGCTCCTGTTTGAACAGTAATTTACAATGAGTAACATTACACTTAAGGATTTAAAGCGTATCTGGAATGAACTAGGTGCTTAAGAATGGACCACAAGGGCTAGAGAAATGGCTCACTGGCTTAAGGCACTAGCTGCGCAAACCTGGTAATCTGAGTTTGAGTTCCAGGACCCACGTGGTGGAAGTCCAACAATTTGTCTTCTTTCATGACCACACACACACACACAAACACACACAAACACACACACACACACACACAAACACACACACACACTAATACGTAAGTAAATAAATAAGAAAACAAACGAATAAATCATTGGAATTTTAAAAGAGGACAGAGAAAAGCACTGCATATAAGTAGTAAGGTATTCTGAAGAGTGAAGAGTGAATAGAAACACAGATCTAAGAATCAGATGGAACCCCGTTTCCCCTTTTACTAGTTACATGATCTGAGACCAGGGGCCATAGCCCTCTGAGCCAGTTTCCTTGTCTGCTAAAATGGGTCTAACAGCTTGTAACTGCATTTTATTGCAGCAAGGATGGAATGGCATCCAAGTGTTCTTTAGGGAAAAAGTCAAAGCACAAAGCTCAGTCAAATTGTGTGTGAAGCAAGAGCAGGCCAGCTTTAGAGAGAGCTGGGCCCTGAAGCATGTCGGCTTGTGGATATACGTTCCTTATCCGTGTTTCATCCACTTGGTCTTCTGAGTGCAAGGTCTCTGTTTATCCAGTACATAATTACAAAATTCCTATAAAGTTGGCACAATGACCTCCTCCAAGTCAGCACATGACCTTTACCGGCTGTCCTAACAGATAGTAAGCAGGGTAACATCAGTCTGGGCATATTCCACAGGATTCAAACACATGGAAAGGCAAAGAACCAGAGCTGTATAGCTGGCTCCATCAGAGCTGGGGAGGAAAGCAAAACAACCATCTACAAAACCAATAATGGCATTTCCTCTTAGAGCATTCTGAAGGCATGCATACGACTCACGAAGAGACTCAAGGAAGGAAATGCCTAGACGGCAAGTAAATGCTGTCGTCTGGTACGTTCCAACCGAAACCTTCTAGGCAAACCTTTCAATCTTTGTGATACATTTTCCACATTGTTACATATATGTTCTGTACTATATTATGTACCTAATCATACCTACCTATAAAAATGTATATGTATAAAATTTTACAGGTGATTGTGAAACAATTGCCACGTGTTCCTTTTTGGTCATTTGTTGTGTTATCTAGATGTCTGAGATAACTTTATTGTTAGAAAAAAAAAGAACAAAAAATCAACACTTTTTTTCTGGTTTTGTTGTAGTCTGGGGAATTCTTATTTTCATTTCTTTTTTGAGCAGCTCTGAAACAATGACAATTATAGAAGTGCAATTATCTGTCCATTTTAATGACTGTGTTAAAAGTCCACATTCTCTTGAAGAGGAAAGGGCAAGAAGGCTTTCCAGTGGCATTTGTCTGCTCATGCCACAGGAAAGCATTTACAGAAGATCTCATAGCTCCATCTAGCTCCAGCAGATGGAACTCGGGGAATATAGAATTACACCCTACAGGGTGAACAGAACAGATGAGGGAAATCAGGGCAGGCCAACAAGAAACTACACAAGAACGAAGTTTGTGAGTGCAGGGAATTTGTCAATTAACACTGATTAAAAAGAATACTCATTAGTTAATTGACAGTTGATTTTTCTAAATAAAGAAATCACTCCTGTCATCATTTCTTGCCTTTTTAGCATCTCATTTTTTAAAAATAGGACCCATAATGAGGCAGGATTCAAACTGAACATTTTCCTCCCATTGAAATATTCTTCTGCCTCACACATTGTTTTAAGCACTGAGTTCTACCTGGAGCCCAAGAAAACCAAGAAGTACCGTCTTAAAGTGAAAGTGATGGATGAGCCAGGAGACATTGCAGAAAGATACAGTGGTTAGTATTTTTTAATTTGAACAGTGGCTTGTTTTACATTGTTTATAGCCTACAGTAAATCAAATGGAAAGTCCTACAAATTGCTCCAAAGGGTCTAATTTAAAATATAATTACAATTCATGAAAGACCTACAAATATATATAATCTGAAAATATAAAAATAAACAATAAGATACTAAACGATTAGCTAGGAAAATAACCATGGGCCTAAAATTAAGATACAGACAAGGTATATATACTTACAAGAGAGAATTTATCAGAGTCAATTCACATCAGATTCTGTATCAGCACATAAAGCATTAGGATTTACAGTTGATAGTATGAAATGAAATGACAACGTAATGCCTGTGTTTTATTAAATGTTTTCAAACATTTTTAAATGTTTTAATAGTAGAAAGCCAATCTTACATTTCTCTAAATGTCATTTGATGTCGTAAAGATCAAAACAAACCCCCATAATCCCTGTAATGAAAACAAATGGGTATTTAATTCAGTTTAACTATATTCCACTTAAATATTAAGAAAGCATTGTATCCACATCCTTCCTTCCTTTGAGACATTCATTTTGAACTTCACTTTCCTCAACTGACATGCAGTTAGTTGCACATTGCTCTCATAGACCACAGGAGTATGCTGCCTGTTTTGTTGTCCTTGAAAATGCTTCAACTTAACAATTAACCTCCAAGACTTAGCAAATGACTCCAAATGACCCCAACCAGGATGGCTCTGGCTTCAAATTCCTACATTGAGCACTACCCTCATATGTGGGACAGAATTAGGACCATATACCTCCTGGCTTAATGAGAGGATCAAAATTCTAGTTCTAGACTAGACCTTCCCAGAATGACAGCCCCTCCCTGTCCTGTTATGCCAAAGCCTACTGGGCAAGCCCTGTAGAAGCATCCAGGAGAACCCTGGGAAGCATTCAGATGAATTAAGCAGCACCATCTTTTACCTAGGGATGCTCTGAGTTATAGTTACAGTAAGAGGTACTTTGGTAGTTATCCAGTTAATTGTCATGATTTATACTTTATTTGGCCTGGAGCCTGACAACATACTTAACTTCTTTGCTGCCCAAAGTAAGAGGGCTTTCTCTGCTACCCTAGCCAATGTGCTCATTTGAGGGGACTTACAAATGAGAACAATGAAGAGGGAGACAAAGAGAAATCACAAGATGCCACCCACAGAAAACAAAAGCCTTGTTCCAACAGCATGGCCAGGAAATTGTGGGAAGAGCTGGAAGGGTGAGGTCAAGGGCCTGGCACCCCACTCTCAGCTGAGCTGTAGTCTTATTAGGACATATCCTCATGAGGAATGGCAAACAGAACAGAAAAAGGGACAAAGGGAGACTGATCATTTATAGAATGGAAACAGGAATATAGCCTGGTGTTTATATTGAAAATATCACACATACACTCAAACACTCTCACACACATAAACACACCTTTAAATATGCCACATGCTTATATAGCAGGGAGGGACTAGAAAGTTCAGGGTAGAAATAAGATTCAATACCTACATATGTTTGGGTTTTCTCACTATTTTCAGACTTCTTTGATTCTAGGGCAGGAAAATGTTAATCACCTCCCCGGTGTGACATGACTGGATAAAAAGAATCACAGCCAATATCAACAGGTCTCATACAGCATTAAAGCAGGTAGCAGACTATTGTGTTGTCTTGTGGTTTTAGACACTCCTAAATATAGTTTCTGTGCAGACAAAGATATTCAGCTTTATGGCTCCAAATTATCTATTGGGGGTGGAGGAGAAATTGCTAAGGTTACTTCTGCGCATGTCAGCCCTAGAATATAAGTGAGACTCCTCAACAAGGTCCCAGTATAGATTCTATATAAACTTGGAAATCAATGAAAGGAATCAGAGACAGAAAAAGGACCCCTTTCCATTGGGGTGATAGAACCCCATGGAAATCCTATCACATAGCCAACATCTCCTGGCTTTCACAAATCACATTCAGTCACGTAGAACTAGGCAAGCATTAGCAGCAACAGCCCTTTCAAGGAAAATGAACAGCCATGTCAAGTAGGCCACAAGGTGCATATGGTAGTCACCAGGAAGGGAAAGCATTATTTGGCTGCTCTAGAGGAATGTACAAATTTGGAAGGCACAATATCTGACCCTCTGCTGCTGGCTTTAAACACTGCCAACCATCTTTCTATTGAGTTCTTAGGACAAGAGCTCACTATCATGAATAAAGGTAGGACCCAGAAAGATTAGCCAAAATCCCTTAGCCTGCCACATTTGCTGTGTCATATAACCTTCCCTATTTCAAGAGGCAAGAAACTATAAATTATCAGGTGTAAATGAGCTCCATTCGTGATCGTGTGTAAATTTCAAACTATGATAAAATGTTTTGATATTCAATAAAGGACCTCTCTGGAAGTTGTCTAAGTGACTGAGCCTGAACACAGTGTTTTGAAAGTAAAATGAAATTCTCAGAATTCCAGGGTTCCCAGCTGACTTCCTAGTGGTCATGAAGAAGAACAGGCTGAAATCCCATGACCATGGCATGATGGCAGGCAGTTTTTAAAGCTCATGCATTATGTACCTCAGCCTTCTACCATACCACAGCACCACTATTTACAGGCACCGAGAATGTGTGTGAATTATTTAATCCCCATAAACCTGTCCCCTCATTTATAAAGTGAAGAAAATAATGGCACTAATATTAATCTGAGAGAATTGTTGTGAAGGTAAAATGAAATAAGTTTTTAAAGCACTGGGTCCCCCTCAAACCCTTAATAAATAATATATCATTTATATATAGCTATATATATTTGACCTTTTCCTCATCAAAATAGATTTACTGGTAGTTAATTCCCAATTGGAAGCCCTATTTGGCCAAAGTCATGGAGAAGGACCCATGACTCTTCTGAGTCTTCATGGGGTCATCATGTAAGTCTGTCAAACAGCCCAAGAGAGAATGAGATGTTGGGTCATTTTCCAAAGTGCCCAATGCTTCAAGCAGAATGACACTAGGATGCCTTTCTCAGGGACAGTTCATCCCACAGACCCAACTCCATTAGCTTCTAAGATCTAGTGTATAAGATACTTGGCTGCCTAGGATGGCCCTTCCTTTCCTATGTGTTTGAAGGCAATGGAAAGTGTAGGTTAGCTAAAATGTTTCAGTCAGTTCCATTCTGGCTTGTGACAATAAAATAGGGAAACAATTAAAAATTAATAGAGTGGTTTTGGAATTATTATTTTTTAAACAATGCAGAAATACCAATTCAAAAGAGACAAATGTCTGCTACTTGCATCCCTGGAAAGGGAAAGGCACTATGGGAAATGAAGTGTCAAAACATATAAAATGGTCAGGGATTTCTTTTTCATTACTGTTATCAAATTCCAAAATTAAAAAGTCAATAGGGGTATATTATTTATTCAAGGGACACAATGCATACAAAACAATGCTCAAAGGTGCATTTTAAAGACCTTCAAACACGTTAAGGGAGCTGAAGTTATAAGATAATAAAATACTATTACAGCCCATTAAGCATGTTGTAATGGTGCTGAGGGGAAAAGCAGCCATGTTTTGTGAAAACTTATTTCAACCCATCTCCCTGAAAGGTAATTTCAGTTCAATGTCCAGACCACAAGACCAAAAGACTGTTTAAACAATGCAGAAATGTAGCCCTCTAGTTTGAAAGTGGAAGGGTTGTTAGAAGGGCTTCTATTTTTGTGCATGTGTTTGTGTGCATGTGTGTAATCCTGAAAGTATTCTTATTTGTCAGGGTCAAAATGTAAAAATAATTAAATCAAAATCTCAGGCATTCAATAGTTTGAATTTATGTTTTATAAAAATCAGCAGTCTGTTTCCAACTTGTGGAGCACCATTCTTTTGACAAGGACAAGAATTCTGTTTTTAATGATAAACTATTTCAAATGCTTATACCCCTGGATTATTTATAGTATAATTTCCATAATACAAATATTAATGATCCCTAGCCATACAAAATACATTTATATATGTATTTTATATAGGTAGGTATTTGCATATGTGCATACACAATCAAACATTTATACACCTATACTTCAAATACTGACCCAGCAGAGAATATTATCCAAAAACATCACTGCTGATAGTTGCTGACCATTCTATTCTTAATTTGTTCTAATTCCAGCTCCCCAAAAATGGTGGTCCTAATCAAACTTGTGCCCAATAAATATTTCAGTAAATAATTATTAAATGATTATCCAGGCAGGTACGCACAGATACACACACACAGACACACACACAGAGACACACACACACACACACACATACACACACACACATACACACACACACACACACACACACACACACACTTGCATATATACTATACCTATGGATTAGGAATTTAAAGAAACAAAGCAAAAAGAACTCACATATTAAGTGTTAACTTCATGCCCAACTTGTAGATGAAAAATCCCATCTACCCATTATAATAATTCATAGCTAAAGACAATAAGGAACCAGCATATGGTTCCTAGGCTCCTTTATAGGAATCATTCTTCTTCCACCAAACAACTAATTATTTAAGAGTGAAATAAAAGAATACTGTTTAAGATATAGGCTGAGCATATCAAAGAACTTTGGAGCTACACATGATGCCAAGGTGATCTGGAGCACACCCTATAAGAAGATGCGAGAGGAGGTCAAGTGGACAACCTGGTAGAATACAAGACTAGCTATCATATAGAAAAGGCTTTCCCACACAGCAAAGGCTGCATTCAATCTTCATAGTTCACAACCACGGTTCAAAGATACAATAAGAGTATCGGATCACAAGCTCATAAGTCCGGACTCACTGTGTGTTTTCTTCCAAACACCTCTTACATATTAATAATACATCTCACTCTCCTTTTATATTAGTTCTCCAGTAGGGTTGTATCTTTAAATGATCACACCAAGAGGGTTGTATTAATATCCAATGGGAAAAGGGTGAGAATATACAAATATCCCACAGTGCATCAGGACACCTCTCTACTACAAAAGCCCAAAATGTTAATAATGCCTAGCTTGAAAAGTACTTACTAAGTTAACAACAAATTATATCCAACGTACTTACTTATTGGTTTTAGTTTTGGTTTCTTTGGTTGGGGGATGGGGATTTGATTTTTGTTTGTTTATCTGTTCTTGAGAGCTAGTCTCACTTTGCAGTCCTGGTTGGCCTGCAACTCACAGAGATCCTGTCTCTGCCTTCCAAGTGCTAGGATTAAAGGTGGGTATCTGCCCAGCTTACTTACTTTACCAGTTATAGGCTATAATGTCTATTCACTGCACTCTCTTGTTAGTACCAAGGTTTCAGTGGGAAGCAAATCATTCTCCCATTTCAGAGTTTATATTCTACAGAGACAGACAGACCTTAGGTACAGAAAGAGATATAATTGAAATGATAACAAAAGAAAATAAGGAGATACTACATGATGAAGAATGTCATGATTCTATTAAAACTACATTAGGCACAATTGCCAGAAAAGACTTCTTAGAATAGAAAGAAGGACTTTGTACTAATATCTTAACTCAGAAACTGGTGGCTTCCAAGAGAACATACTGTCAGAGAGCCCTAAAGAAACAAGAACAGCCAGAGTGTAAGTTCCATGACAAGAATTTCATGGGTTCTAGAAGTAAAGGCAGGAGAGGAAGAACATATTGGGTCAGAAGGAGCCCTGGCTCAAGATAAATTACAGCAGTTTGTAGAATGGTATAATCTAAGACCTTTCAATTCTCAGGAAGATCTTTATATTTTCTTCTAAGCCAACAGATCTAACTACAATATTTAGTCATGAAACTACAAAAATGGGACACAACATTAAACTACCTCTGACTTCCACAGAAAGATTTGTCAAGGCTTGAGGCAGAGAAGGAAGCATGGAGGATCTGGAGTACATGCAGAAGCCAAGGTAGAAGTTGAAAGTGACTCCTGGATATGGGAAAAGTGCAGACATAGCAAGAGAACAGCAAACCATTTGCTGTCAGATAATTTGCACAGTGAAATACTATCAAGATGAAAGGAAGAGCCCATGGAAAATCAAAAAGCAGGTGACAGCAGAAATTGGAATCTTCTATTTAATATTTGTTTGATGCTGTAAACAGTGGGGAGTGGCAAGACTTAGAATAATAATACCCTGTTTGACTTCAATTTTCATAAAATTCAGCTTTACACTTTTAGTAGACATGATATGAAAAGGTTTTGCTTAATCTGAAAAGCTGTACACATGGAAAAAGCTAGTGGCTGATAAAGGATTATTCTTTTTGGGTTACATGTTAAAACCTTGTCTTCAAAGAACTACAAATTCTATGAATGTCCACATGCCTATTCCTCTCAGTATACCTTTTTAGACATATAGCCAAAAGCTGTTCTCAAAGCTGTGAATAACTTACAGATCATTTACTAGGAACTAGAATACATATTTTCAGAAGAATAATTCTGAGTGTAAATAGTGATCACTTACGGATTCTTTAGTCAGCTGGGAAAGTTTATTGAATTCACATGAGAAATAGATCCTATAACTGACAATGTTGAATTCTGCTTCTATGGGAAAACAGATGGAAATGCCAGTTCATACCAACTATTGTCTGATAATGAGAGTGATAATGAGCTTTGCACATCCAAAGGTCCATTTTGATGCAAGCAGGGACACTGTGGTCCTATAGAATAAACACAAATCTTTCCCAGAGAGAAAGGTGACAGAGGATGGGGTGTTGAGAGCAATGGCCCTGGGAGTCGGGTATGGCTGGAGAGATCTGCACTGAAAATTCACTGATAGAATAAAACCTCATGTCTCTCACTGCATGACAAACCAGCTTAAACCTGGTCTCAATGGTAAGGGAAGAAAATGGCAAAGGCAAAAGCAGGGGTGATGAAGAAGAGCTGTAGTCGCCAGCATAGATAAGCATATCTTCTGGAGAAGTTCTTAGGAATAGAAGGAAAGGAACTGTGAGCTTAGAAAAAAAAAGAACAACAGAAATCAGCTTCCACAAGACACACAAGTGAAAACCGCATGGGATGCAGAGAGTGTTTGTTTTTGTGGAATAAAACAGGAAATGCATAATAAGCCAGGGCTTTCAACAAGTTAACTCTTAACAAGTACTTGGAGTATCAAGAAAATCTTTATAGATTAATGAAAGACATTAAAAGGCAACTCTGTCTCTGTCTCCATCTCTTTCTGTAGGTGAAAAAATACAATGTCCAAGCTGACAAAGTAATGTGAGCTGCCACAGGCTTAGATGGAATCAGAGTTGCCTGTCTTAGGGATCAAGTGGTCCCAAGAATAGTATGTCTGGTAGAGAACATCAGAGGGGGACCATGAGGACACAGGCTAAGCAAGGATTACAACTACAATTCACAACTTCAGAAAATGATTGATTTAAAAAAGCCAATCATATTATTTAGATATTGTATTTAATAATGCAACATACCCTGAATGTCTCTAAATATGTCTGAATGACTATCTATTGTACAACTGGCCCATCTGAAGGTCTCAAAATACAAAGTTTTCTAACAAAAAGGATATCATTAACATTTGTCCTCTAAGCATTTAAGATATTATTTTAGCTATTTGGGCCTGTATGTAGATAAATATACATGATTGCAGTGCCCAGAGAGGTGAAAAGAGGGTGTTGGATGCTCAGAGCTATATTGACATACAGTTGTGAGGTGTCTGATGTGGGTGCTGGGATCCACTCCAGGTTCTCTGTAAGATCACTGTACCTTATTAACCACTCTAATTCTACCCAAAGAAAATTTTGAAATGTCATAATTATGTTCTGTTAGATTCATTTTCCTCATAAAGCACCGTCCACCCTGGTTTTTGTGGGTCCCCTTTGATTGCTATCTCTGCTCTTCCTGTCATCTTGCCACTATTGGCATCACTCTGTAGTCAGATGCCTCTAATGATCACTAGTTTAAGAAGAACTGGATCACTGAAACTGAAAGAAACACATGTAACTTAGGAGTAGAGACACTCTAAGAAAAGACATCCCTGAAGCCAAATAATCAATAAAATGGTGATATTGATGGTTCAGAGACAATTACAGTGATACTCCTCAGAATATATTTCACTTATCAATTTAATTGCATTTTCAATTACATCTGAAAATCTCTGAGTTTTCAGGGATACGAAAAACATTAAGTTCAATGCACTAGAGGAAAATAATTATTAAAGATATATTGAATTAGGGGCTGGAGAGATGGAGAGGGTATAAAATCACCTGCTGCTCTTGCAAAAGACCCAGGTTCAGTTCGCAGCTCTCACATGGAGTCTCACATTCATGACTCCAGTTCTAGGAGAATACAAAGCCTTCTTCTCCCCTCCATAGACACTGCATGTATGTACACTTACATGCATGCATACATACAAGAATAAATAAGTAAAGCATACACAGTATTGTTTTTCATGTCTGGCAATGTACATCTACATTAATTGGCATCTTAACATCTTGATTTATTTTTGATAACATTGTTCTTGATGTATTATTTCTCAACAACTTCATAAATTCTAGTCTCCAGCACTACCTGTAGGTGAAAACTAAATTAATTAATTAAGTTTGGAAACAAATCATCTAACAAAGAAACATTTGAGGGAAATATATTAGAAGCACATGAAAAAGCAATGAATAAAAATTTGTAGTTACCTTGAACCCACGGAATCATTAGAAAATAAAGATTCTTTGTTAAAGCTGCATCATGGGCTAAGAAACCAAAGAGAACACCTACAATTATGTGTATAGGCCCACAGAATTTAGTGAGTCCTGTGCATGCACCTTTTGCCAGTAAAATCTCAGCATCATGTTACAAAATCTCACTTCATTGTATAGCACTGTAGTATGCTGAACACTGAGGAAAGACACCAAGCCACACTTCATTCCCCACAATGTAAAGCTGTGCCATACTATACCACGCCAGGGAAACCCAGACATCAGTACAGTGTTTGTTTTTTACATTGTAAACAGAAAATGTAGAACACTTCTTTCAAATAAAGTTTTGAAAATTTTATCCTTACAATCATAAAAGAGAAAACAAAAGTGTGCAAACTGTCCAGCCAGAGGATTGGTTCATGGTCTCTAAGGGCCTTTTGCACAGCAGATTCCAATCACACCTCCAGGAGCACACTTAAGAAACTTAACAACATCTTGCCTCTTTCCTTCTAGTTAACAATTGAGAATCTTTTCATAGGTCTCCATTCTGCCAAAACATTTTCTGAATACAAGCTGGCAGTGCCAGAGAAGTTGTCTTCTTTCTTTCCAAGGCTTAGCACTGGTAGCCAGTGTCTTTGTTGCTCAAATAATCTATGCCATCTGCCAGCAGCCTCTATCCTGAGGGCCATCTGCCAGCCTCTCTGTGGCTAGCCCAGGCCACACTGCCTGTGTGCTGTTTAAAGGGCTCTTTTACTGGAGGAGAGATAGGAACACTAAAATCGGCCTCTTTCAGTATAACTAATCTTGGTCATCATCCCCAGCACTGGCCTCTAGTAAGACTGGCTCTAAGGACTGCAAAGACCACAGTCTGAGCCAATTGCCTTCATTTGTTCTCTCCTAGAATAGATTATTAGACAGCTAGACAGTGGTAATACAGTCCATTGTTAATGATATGTTTGTAGACCTGTGTTTCCTTTTTGGCTTTATACAGTATTCTCAATTATAATGAATTATTTTTCAGATAAAGAAGAACAGGGGAAAAAACAATCCTTATTTCTTCAGTGAATCCCAGTTATTTTAAAAGCTAACTTCTGGCAGAAATTACTAATTCTGTTGAGTGTTATTAAGAGTATAATGTTAACTTTAAGATGCTCTGCACTGTTCTTCATTGTAATCTACTTAAAATTCCTGACTTTAAAGTAGCAACAACAGGGCTACAGAAGAGTCTCCTAGGGAGGTTAAGCCCAAAGAGTTCCATTAATATCTCCCTAAAGTCACCAGTAAATTCCTTAAAGCAAAGGAGTGCCAGGCTTTTCGGTAGGATTATGCTCCGGGGTTTTTTCTTTCTAGAGTTGTGACTACTGGGATTTATTTTATGTCTCCATCACTGCCAGCCTGGAGGGGAGGCCCCTTTTTATTCCCAATCACTCATCAGAAATCCCCAGGATAGGCAAGTACCATGAATCGTGAAAGCCTTTGCTATCCCAGTATCAAAATTAAATTAGCATTTAACTCAATGTGTGGAATCAAGTTCACACAGAAGAATTGACTGTCCTTCCCAGATGCCAGGAAATATTCTTGTTCTAAGCAGTAGCATCTAGGCATATCCCATTCTCTTGGTAATTTTCTCCAAAGGCGAATGTGATCTTTATATGGGTGGAGAATGCTTTCAATGTATTACTCTATGCAATTCTTTTAAATTGGTTAGCTTTGTAAACTGAACATCTTGACCCAGGGACATATGTTTTTTTTTTCCATCAGTTCCTAAAAATGTAACATGTATTCTGACTCTAAAACATATATATTCAAAAGCTTCTAGCATTTATATTTCAGATTTCTATTCACAATGGAACAGTATATACTTGTATATACTTGGTATAGGAATACCACTAAGTACATTTACACAATTGTTATCATTATCTCTATTTTGCCTACTTGGATAAAAAGAAGGTTGTGCCTATTAAGCCTTGTTCTTCAGTGTCACTTTTTTTTTTTTTTTTTTTTTTTTTTGCCTCAAAACATATCGTTTACAAAAAAAGTCATTTAAGAACAGTATTTGAGTCACACATACAATTTTATATCAAACAGCCAGTGAGATGGTCACTTGTTGCCTCCAAGACTGTAACCTTAGTGCAATCTCTGGACACATAAAATAGGAGAAAGCCTACTCTCACATGTTTTTCTCTGACCTCCACACGTGTGCCTTGGTGTGTATGCCCACACCACGCACGCACAAAGGGATATATGCGAATAAACAAAGAAATGTAAAGAAAAATGAAATGTTTTTACTACGATTTAGTGAATTTTAGAATTAAGGAAGTTTTTTAATGAACTGCATACACCAGAGTGGCCAGTACGGAAGAAACACTAGAGACCCTCCCTCCAAGAATTATAGATTTATATTTGGTTAAAATATGCAGACAAAGTCATGTGAATATTGCTAAGATGAGAATAATGCATGATTTTGTGACAGCTAAAAGCAATAAATGTTCTGAGCCATAAAACTGCTTATTAATTCTAAATGAAATAATAAACGAAAGTGTTTTAAGCAGAAATGATATATTTTGATACTTGGGCCTGACAGAGATTTTACCATATAATAAAGAGATGACTGTGATATAATTGAAAATCTTGTAAAATGAGTGACTAACTTCTATTAGTTTAAATTTATTGAATTCATTTAGAACAAGAAAAGTTGACAACTGTATACACATATGCACTCTGCTGACCACAGTCGTTAAGACAAATCCAAGTTTGCCATAACTCCATAACCAACCGTTCTCTCAGGCGAGTAGGAACTCCTGGTATGTGCCCTGCTACTGAAGCTGAGTCTGTACAGGGTTCACACAAGCATCCCCGCTAAATGCAATATCATAACATCTGGGAAGAGAGAAGCAAGGAAGCCATGCTCAGCTTTGCACAGCATATCTGCTCTGATTTGGGTCCCAAGACCCAACTTGAGAGGACCTCTTCATATCCAGTAGAAAAAACACTTTTCATTTCTGAGGAGGCAGGGACATGAGGATGATTTAGAACAAACTAGACTTGCTACATAAATCCCTCAGCCTGCATCATTAGCTTTGCATTAAAACACTTGTCCAGTATTTCTCTACAAATATATAGTACAGATCTTGACTGATCTCAGCAGAGAAAAACACTTAAGTTTCCTTGTTTCTTTGAGGCTTTGTATCCTTCTGAAGGGTCAAGCATGCTTAAATGATATATACTTACATGCTTCTAGTTTGTTGATGGCTCTTTTTGTTCCCATCCATGAATTTAGTAATGCGTGAAGAAAGACTTCTTTTCCTACATTTTTCTTCATATAGTACGACTGCACGAAATACCAGTAGTTAACAAGAACCCAATAGTCTTCATTCTCAAGAAAAAGAGTGGGAGGTCTCTCATGAAATGCATGGTATTTCCTCATGAACTGGTAGAAGGAGTTGCTGAGAGTCCTGACAACAACATTACGTGAAGGAACTTAGAGAAGATGTGTTGGAAGTTCACCATCCAAAAATGAATATTATTGAAAACTCTTTAACAGGTACTAGTAATGGACAGAACAGTCCTTCTCAGATTTAAAAGGAGAAGTAAAAAATTTGCTGAAATAAAGCACCTGATTGTAGCACCACAGAGATGTTGCTGTGTTTCTATTTGACTAGATCTGAAATGTTAGGTTGTTACTTTTCAGAATAATATTCTTCTTTTTAAAATTTAGCACCTTTTGATTGTATTTACAAGATGTGGTTTACACAGAAAACAGTCATGAGGTACTTCCTCACTTCTTCCAATTTCCTCTTCAATCTGCTGACCCCTCCAAACACCTTCCACCAGCCTCTGAACCTCCTGGTGTATCAGTTGTTCTGTCCTTCCTATTCCTCATTCTTGTTTTCTCAGGGTCTTTGAAGCTTAGCTCTATTCCATTTCAGCATCTTCACATCTCACTCCTAAGAAGGTTCTACCATTTGCTCTGTTCTCAGGCTCAGCACAGTTTTTCTTCCTTGGAAATGCTAACTGGATCTCCATTTATACTTAATTAAAACTGCTCCATCCAACTCCTCAGAATCCTGTACTTTATCTACCTTGCATTTACTAAACCTTGCAGTCACATTTACTTGTGTAAGAACTCATTAAAATGCGATATTTTTCTTAGATTGAGGAGTGTCATCTTCCTTAGCATCCAGCGTCATGCTTCATGAGTAAAAAGCACTCACTTCCCAGTTATGAAAAAAAATATGATTGGACATATCCTCATACTGTTTTTACTCTTTGCTACTCAGCAGAGTTCATTCGTCACTCGTTCAGTTATTTGTCATGGTTGTCAGCATGTCCTTTCGTGGCTGAGCTTGTGTATGAAAGCATTCCAGTAGTGGCTCTCATTGCCAGCTTCCTTAAGTCAGATTTATCCCTGTGCAGTGCAAGCAGAGAACTGAATGGAGACCAAATGATGACTACAGCTTGCAGAGCCCTTGGCCACAAATGTCTGACCCTGCTTGCCATCATGTCTGTGCTTTCACACATCAGGCTCCATCTGGCCAGGCACTACACAGTCACTGAACACTCAGCCCAGATTATGACATCCAGCAGGGCTTTGCTAACTCCCTAGGGTGGAGATGGTCTCTGTTTTCATTCCAAATCTTTTTACAGTTTGTTGTTATGCAGGTTTGACATGATACTGTAATCTCCAACTAAACATTGCCAAATCTATAGCAATCCTCACAGACTCTTAATAGTATCCAAGTCACACTTAGCACAAAGTAATATTCAATGAAATTATGTGAGTGATTTGATATCCACAAGGATAAAAATGGGTAAAATATTTTAGATATAAAAACAGAGAACAGTGCCAAAGAGCAGAAAGCAAAAAGTGTTTGATGGCAAATTCTCATCTAGCATGATAATGGAGTAAAGTCTGACTTATGAATCCTTGGTAACAATGAAGACTAGCAGTCAAGACACAGGATAAATTGACTTAGATCCTGAACACCACTACAGTGTCCAACTAGCAAGTATGACTAAGACAATAAATTAGACTGTGCTGGGACCCTTATATTGTGCATCTTCTTAGTGACAACTGAGTACTGACCACTGCCCATATTTTATCTCGATAAAACAAAGTTTAGCTGGGGTATGAAACCCCTCAAAGGCAAGCTCATCAGAATTCAAAGCAGAAGTAGAGAAGCTCTGCGACAGTGGGCTAGGGCATATGACATCATCTCTGTCTGACATCAGGGCCTGACTGGGGCCTGTGAAGACTGAGATACAGGTATGGTGCCTCAGCCTCTTAGCAAACACTCTGGGTGCTACAGCACATTCCATTCCTTAGAGCATCCTGCTGTGGATGTGAATCCTCTTCAATATTTAAATATTAATCACAGTTTTGGCATCTGATCATATTCTCCCTCTATCTATTTGGAAGCAGTTATGGTAATTCTCTCTTAATATGAAACTCAAATATTGGACAAAGAGCATTTAACTGCCACCATATGCTTTACTATAAAGCTATCTTCTTTATTTACCAATCTGGCAAGTTGTAGCAACGTTTAACAAGGCATTCATAAGCACAGTCACACATACTCACATAGGTCTGGGCAGATAACTGCAAAGACATATATCATAGTTCACATGATTGGAAAAAATTCAGTGTCAAAAGCAGCACCAATGTCCAAGGAAAGTAAAGCAGAACAATTATCCAAAAACAACCTCAAACATGTATGAAGTGTTTGCCAAGAAAACTAGAAAGAAATCTAAAAGAATTAAAGAGATTCTGAATATGATAAAGGATAGCCACCGTAATAGGACTATCATTTTATATTCTAGCCACTCTCTGCATATCACATTGTGACTTTAATGATGCCATGCTCAAATTGTTTTATACCTAAAACCACTGAGAGAGAGAGAAAGAGAGAGAGAGAGAGAGTTTTTATATGTTATGACCCTGCAATGTTTGTTTATTAACCATAACATAGGGACAATCTTTCTAATCTTTTTAACCTTTGTAATACATATAAGTGGCAAACTTAAACATACTTTGATAGTCATAGGAAAAAAATGGTTAACTATCAAGAACTCTTATTTTAAAGCTAATTTTAGAATAAAAACCTGGTAATCTTCTAGGGTTTTTTCTTTCCAGGAGTGTCCAATTTTTTTCCCATCCTCAGAATCTAGCTTGGTACACATCTCTGGCTCCAACTCTCCTCAGAAATTAATTTAGTTAAATTTTATTCTGATGGTATTCAAATATTCTCCAGATAGTCTAGTCTTTCTAAAGAGTTGGCGGAAGTCAATTGAATTAGCATAGGAATAGGTATGGAGAGATGCATCCTAACACATACAAACAGCAAGATTCCATGGAAAGATTTCTATTTTGCTTTACTAATTTCATCTGTTTTGAGGTAGAAAAACATAATCCTAAGAGTTCAATTCATGAAGTCCAGTAAAAGTGAATTCTTACACACTAGGTGAAGTAGGGCATATCGCTAGACTTCATACTAGTTTGTAGACCACTACTAACCCAGTCCTTGTAAGGATTCATCTTAACATATTTTTGCTGACCTTGGGAACATTCTCCCTGCTCTAAGAAGGTTAGTTCCTAAGTAAACTTACTAAGTAAGTTTAAATTAGTAACTAAACACAAACCCTCTTTAAATTCTCTGGTTCAGAAGTCAGGAATTAAGGAATATGTTGGGAGATGGTTTTGCACTGTATATTCAGATGCTGATTTCTATGCCCAAACCTAGAAATTGCAATCCTGAAGACAGCATACACAAACATCTGTGGTCTCAAAGTTGTTTTTCATCATCTCTGATTGGTTACTAAAGAGCTGATCAGCCTATGACTAGGCAGGAGAGGACAGAGGAGGCCGGACATCCACATCCAGTGAGGGGGTTGGTTCCCAGAAAGTGACAGAGAGTAGAGAAGGACCACGTGGAGAGACCAGGAAGATTCTTCATGTGGTCATGTTGAGAGAGCCGACCTGAGGACACACGTGGACCAGAGCAAGCCAGAGCAAGACCAGATCTGCAAATAATGGGGCATTTGTCTGGTATTCGCAGCCTAGTTAGGTTAGACTAGCTCAGAGCCTTCCCAGCTTAGGCTTGTCAATTGTCTTAGTCAGGGTTTCTATTCCTCCACAAACATCATGACCAAGAAGCAAGTTGGGGAGGAAAGGGTTTATTCAGCTTACTTCCACATTGCTATTGATCACCAGAGGAAGTCAAGACTGGAACCCAAGCAGGTTAGGAAGCAGAAGCTGACGCAGAGGCCATGGAGAGATGTTTCTTGCTGGCTTACTTCCCCTGGCTTTCTCAGCCTGCTCTCTTATAGAACCCAAGATATCCAGCCCAGGGATGACACCACCCACAAGGGGCCCTACCCCCCTGATTGCTAATTGAGAAAAGACCCCACAGCTGGATCTCATGGAGGCACTTCCCCAACTGAAGCTCCCTTCTCTGTGATAACTCCAGCCTGTGTCAAGTTGGCACACAAAACCAGCCAGTATATCAATAAAAATACCAGGTCTTTATCAGGAGCTAAAATGGACTAGACTGTCTATAGAAATACCCAGAAATTATTTGAAAACAAAGGGGTTGTAGAACCCCTCCCACACACACAATTATTTTTACAGGAATACTTCTGCACTGCTGTCTCCTAGCTCACCAGATGGAAACAATGTGATTCCTTGTACTGCACTCAGTACAATTTGTGCAAAAGTCATAATAATCAAGCTGCCAAGAAGAAGACAGCATATACCATGTGTAGAACACTGTAAGACAGTGTGTAAAAACATAAAAGATACATTAACACAGACCCTGCCATGGCTTGGGAAGCATGCAAACTCTAGGCAGTCCTGCAGCCCTTAACTTCAGCATCCCATACTTGAACAGTTCAATAAAGCATGAAAGAGTAGCAGCTCTGAGTAGGCATCAGATACTCTGAAAACAAACCCTGTCTCTGCCCACTGAAGCAAGTGATACAATGCAGTGTAATGAATGCCTTGAGCTCGTGACAAAACACTCATGTATCAGCAATTGTACTGATGGTGGATTTGTAGAGGCATGACACCTGCTTCTTTCAATCCCAGTCCATTTGCATACACACATTTCAATCCCAGTGCACTTACATACACACTTTCACTGATGGAGAAAGTTCATCCAGGTTCATGCCTCAAAACATATAGATCCCAATTACAATAAGTAGAAACCCTCAGCTGCCACAGAAAGGCTTACGTTTTGCACAATATGACCGTGACTCTATGACTTCAATAACTCCCTTTCTACTGGAAGAATGGCTATCTAATCCCAAGTGGTCTTACCTAAATACATATACACTCGAGCAACAATAAAAGTGCTCATCATGATACATATGCATATATGGACATGTATGTGTGTGGGGTGCATGTGTGTGTGTGCAGTGTGTGTGTGTGTGTGTGTGTGTGTGTGTGTGTGCAACCATAATAATAATTTAAGAAAGGGTAGGAGGGGACAGTCAAAGAAGGGGCTGAAAGGGGAAGAATGTGAGATAGAAATGACAGAAATAAATTATTCATGTATGGAAGTCTAAAAAACTAGCTAAAAAATGGATCCAATAAATCTTTAGGTTAAATTTACTTATAATAGGAAAATCAGTAAAAGACAAGAAAAGAAAAAAAACAAATACAGGAATATCATACCAGTAAATCTCATACCACATCAAACAAGTTGTTTGAAAAGACTGTCATGTGAGACCAGGACAAACACAGGGCGACCCAAAAGCATTACAAATACCCACGGCCATCCATAGATAAATGTGCAATGTCTCATTACAAAGAAGGTCATTCATAGATATATATGCAATGTCTTGTTACAAAGAAGGTCATTCATAGGTTTATATGCATATATCTTATTCGAAGTTAATGAATGGCTGGAAGATGGTTTTCTTATACTTCATTCATGAGATACTATTTTCTCTTTCTCTCTTATGCAAATCTACTATTTCCTCCAAAACATTAAACATTTCCTTACCTATCTGTAAAAAACTAACTGTATTTATATTTATTTTACTTTCATTGTTTATGACTATTTTAATCAGCTGAAATAGAAGTCTTTATGTGATAATTAAACTCAACTTCTACCCATAAACAAATATATACTATTGGGACTTTTTATTAAAAGATGGCATTGTTGATTTTTCAATTGTGTTCGCAGCCTTCGAGGCACCGCCGCTGCCCCCACCGCTGCTGCTGCTCTCTCACGCTAGTGCCTCCTCTCGCTTGCTCACCTAGCTCCAGCTGAAGCAGAAGCGGGGTAAGTAAGGAGGTGCCCATACCATGGCTGGTACAAAGCAGACTGCCCGCAAATCCACTGGTGGTAAAGCACCCAGGAAACAACTGGCTACAAAAGCCGCTCGCAAGAGTGCGCCCTCTACTGGAGGGGTGAAGAAACCTCATCGTTACAGGCCTGGTACTGTGGCACTCTGTGAAATCAGACACTATCAGAAGTCTACTGAACTTCTGATTCGCAAGCTCCCCTTTCAGCGTCTGGTGCAAGAAATTGCTCTGGACTTCAAAACAGATCTGCGCTTCCAGAGTGCAGCTATTGGTGCTTTGCCGGAGGCAAGTGAGGCCTATCTGGTTGGCCTTTTTGAAGATACCAACCTGTGTGCTATCCATACTAAACGTGTAACAATTATGCCAAAAGATATCCAGCTAGCATGCCGCATACACGGAGAACGTGCTTAAGAGTCTGCTATGAGGGGAAACATTTCATTCTCAAAAAAAATTTTTTTTCCTCTTCTTCCTGTTATCAGTAGTTCTGAATGTTAGATATTTTTTCCATGGGGTCAAAGGTACCTAAGTATATGATTGCGAGTGGAAACATAGGGGACAGAATCAGGTATTGACAGTTTCTCCACATTCATTTGTGTGTGAATTTTTAATATAAACGCAAGATGTAAAGCATTAATGCAAGCAAAATGTTTCAGTGAACACATTTCAACAGTTCAACTTTGTAACAATTATAAATAAACCTGTTAAAAGTTTCTGGACAATGCCAGCATTTCGATTTTTTTTTAAATAAGTAAATTTCTTATTGACGGCAACTAAATGGTGTTTGCAGCATTTTTATCATACAGTAGAGTCCATCCATTCACTATCCTTTTCTAACTGAGTTGTCCTACATGCAAGTACAGGTTTTTAATGTTGTCTGTCTTCTGTGCTGTTCCTGTAAGTTTGCTATTAAAATACATTAAACCATTAAAAAAAAAGATGGCATTGTTTTAAAAAATATTAATTTCTTTTTTCCATACCCACAAATGATACTACACTTGATCTTAGCCAAAAGGCCAAGAAGCGATCCCACAAATGATAAGCATGTGTCACTAACCTCCTATTAGTCAGATGGATGTAAAGATCCTAATGTGTGAGAATGCTGATTTTAAAGGATGGTGGGAGTTGACGCTTGAAGATGATGACATTGCACTAACATTTAAATTTCATAGAAAGGTTCAGAAGTTAGATTGTGGAGACACCAGGACTTCACTATCCCCTGAATACAAGATGCATTGCATACTAGTTAAAATTCAGCATTGCAACTACACTCATTTAAAAGGTTGCAAGAAGGTCATTAGGCCCAGGCACATGCTGAAACAGCAAGGCAGAGTGTTGCCTTCAGAAGCCCTGATTACAAACATATTCACCAAGAGTATCTAGTTGTGAAGAATACACATACAGTAATTTATAAATTAGAAGTAATTGTAGTTCTCTGGAGATCTCGAGTGTCCTGGGTGTCCTATGGAGCATTCATTTTTCCATCTGCTTGAAAATGACAGCATTCTAATTATTCTGTCAAAGTTAATACACCCTAAATTTGACTCTTAAATCTCAGTGGATGTCTTTTTCCAATCACCAATATCTTTGCATTTCTGACACCCTTCCCCTCAAAATTATGTGTTGCAGGAATTTTCATAAAGTGGATTCATATAGCAACAACTTCTAAATCAAAGCACTTACATGATACAATCATGAGATCAATTACAAAACAGCAGAGAATCTCATGAAGGACTTTGAAAAGAACCTTAGAAATGGATTTTAAGAATTGTTAATGATAAGCTCAATCTTTGGCTTCTGTCATGATCAAAGCAGTGTTCAGTGAGGGGCTCAGAAGTTCCATTAAAGAATATAGTCACGAGTCAGATCCTATGAAGAACTTACTGACATCAAAGTAGAAGAGGGGCCGGAGAGTTAGCAATTGTAGGCCAGCTTTTACTCTGTAACTACTTGACAAAGTTTAGTAATCTTGACATTATTCATCTATAATGAGTGTGGAAGAAAAGGCATAAACCTCTATAGTATACTAAAGGTAACGAGTATATTATAAGATTTGTAGTAGAGAGCCAGAAAGGGCTAAAACATAACGGGCACCTATACTCTCTAAGCAACAGTGGCTTAATGATTCAAAGCACTTGTTCTTGCAGAGGGCCCAGATTTCAGTGGTTCAAAATCATCTGTAACTCTAATTCCAAGCGCTCTGATGTCCTCTACTGACCTCCAATGATGCATAGGCATTTATGAAAAACATTCATACACAAATAAAATTTAAAAAGAAAATGTAGTGGTTTGAATAAGATTGACGCCATAGGCTCCTATATTGAGTGCTTGGTCCCTAGTTGGTGAACTACTGGGAAGGACTAGGAGGCGTGGCCTTATTGAGGAAGTGTGTCACTAGGAGTGAGCTTGGAGTACTCAGAAGCCCAGTCAGACCCAGTGTCTCTCTGCCTGATGCTATGGATATAGATGTAGCTCTCAGCTACTTCTCCAGCACTATGCCCAGTTAAATGCTTTGCTTTATGAGTTCCTTGGTTATAGAGTCTCTTCGCAGCAACCAACCAGTGACTGGAACAGAAAAGAAAGAAAAGACTGAAAAATGATATATAAGAATGAATACATATGACACACGTATGCCTTAAGGAGATCAATGAAAATAATAGAACTTGAAAATAAAATAAGTTGGTCAATTATATGTTAGATACTACTGAAAAAAATAATGAAGCAAAACTATATTTTAAATAATAGTTAAGACGAACTCAGAGTTACAGGTCAGAAAAATATATGATTAAAAATCATAGATAGTAGATTTGTATCTATTTGATATGTCAGGAAGAATGGTGAAACAAATTTAATTTAAATTACAGCAAGTATTCCTGTATTATCACAAAATGGATTTCATAGCTAACAAACCTTAAACACAAATTAAAGACAAAGATGCCATATATAAATGGTATAGTAAGACCCTAGGAAGAGAAGAAAGAGAAGAGCATACCTATACTGTAACTGAGAAGGCAAAGGTGTTGTTTTGTGTGATCGTGAACAATGTAATCACTTTTTTTTTTAATGTGCTGTAGCTGTCTACTTAAAACCTAGCATCTGCTATAACAGATCTCTAAATACAGAGGTGAAACACTTACTATAGAACACTTATTGTTTAAGACTTCTCAAGTTATGCATGTTAAATTATCCAGCTGTTTTTCAAGGTTTCCCTTTCAACTTTTAATTTTGCACCAGCAGTGAATGCTTGAAATACAGTGATGTGTAACTAAAACACTTCACACAGTGGCTTTCTGTCAAAGTGGAGACCACTGCTAGATAATAGTGATCAACAGGTACTTATCAACATGATTGAATTAAACACACTCTTAAGCAAAAGGACAAATTTAAGAAAAAAAAAGAAAGAAAAAGAAATGAAAGGAAAAGGAAAAAGATACTGAGAATTTCCCTTAAGAAACAAACACATACAAGCAATATGTAAAATAGAGGGGCACAGCCATGAGATGATGGTGTATTTCTTCATCTTTCTGGTAGTGGCTCCTATAACAAAAACGACAACCTTAAAAGTATGACTATTATGTACAATAGAACTGATCCCAGAATTTAAGTCCCTGCACTTTAGTCTCCTGAAGCAACAAGATGAGAAGGGAAGGAAGCTGGCCTAGGCACATGCTCTGTGCTTAAGAAAACTGAACACACTTCAGGCCGCCAGAATCGGTGGTGCGAGAATTATTTCCTATCAAGAAGGAGAAAAATGCATTCACCCAAAGGGACATAGAGGGAAATGGGTAAGAAATAATGCCCATGCATAAAGCCTTAGTGCCGTTTTTAACTACTGTCTTATATTCTACAATATGGCTGTCATAAAATATTAAACATTTTAATGTTTGCTTTAGCTCAGGCTGCCATGAACACTCTCATGGACCCGATGGCCCAAAGAACAGATATTTACTTTATCACAGAGGCTGGAGTCTCAGATCTAGAGTCCAGCCTGGCTGGCTGGCGTGTAGTCAGCCATCATTGCGCTGTGAACATCTTGTCTCTTTTCTGCTGCAAATTTAATACTCTTGATGCCTGTGTGCGTAGGGAAATGGACAGGGAAAGCACATGCAGAAGAGCTGGCATCTCTGATGACAAGGCCACTAACCCTATCTTACCAGGGCCCCACTCTTATGACTTTGCTTTACCTCAATTACCTCCTGTTTCAAAATATAACCACACACTGGAAGACAGGGAGTAGAATATGATCATTCTGTAGGAACAGCTAGCAATGGTTCTTTCTTTCTTTTACCTATTATATTTTGTAATGTCCATTTCTGTAAATAGATACTTAGCATTCTAGTATAGGATCCAAAGTTATACTTTTGTTTTCTTAATTATTATCATATAATTAGATCACCCATCTTTTCCTTCCTACAAACTTCCCATATACTGTTCCTTGCTCTCTCTCAATTCTGTGGCCTCTTTGTCTTTGTTGGTGTATACA
The DNA here is from genome assembly GCA_019843815.1 of Montemys delectorum. Lineage (NCBI taxonomy): Eukaryota > Metazoa > Chordata > Mammalia > Rodentia > Muridae > Montemys > Montemys delectorum. Next base: position 43,807 of record JADRCD010231039.1, read on the forward strand.
TCTGTATCTTAGCCTGCCATAATAGAAAGGTATTTTGTCTCAGTCCTAGGCATAGAGATGGCTCAGTGGGTAACTCCACTTTCCATAAGCCTGACAGAAGCTGAGCTCAGTACCTGCCAACAATAGAAAGAGCCAGATGCAGCGGCCAACAGTTCTACTGGGAGATGGAAGGAAGAGACATGAATGAAACCCCTACATCTAGAAACATGGACTAGAGTGAGGGGGACAAGAAGAAAGACATAGGGGCCAAACTCTAGTAAAATCATGTATCATATTTCAAAAAATACATAAGTGGTAAGTCAGTAATGTAGGTTGTCAATGAATTTTCAAATAAAGTAAAATTTACCAGTTGTTCAACGTTTTACTGGAATCAAATGCCTTAGAATTTTGTCTGTGTGAGATAAAACAGAATGAAGAGGTTGGTTGACACCAAGTGAGCAGGTTCACACATCATCGAGATAACTGCACACTTCTTTAACAATTTGGTGGTCCCTGCCACCATGGAGAACTATGCACGTAAAGTATACAAGGATATAAAGTACACAGTATGTAGCACAGCCCTGTCACTCTCGCTCACGCCTTCATCATGGAGCTCAATAAATATTTGAAGGTGAAGGCTTGGAACAATATCTTATTATTAATGGAGGGTTGTCTACAGATCTATTGAGTTGGAAGCTTACTGCTCAACCTATGCCACAGCAAATCTCTGCAAACTTGTAGTAGTGCAATGATTTTCAAAGAACGGGCCCAGGACCACTGCCAGCAGAAGTATTGCATGATGCCTAGTTAGAAATGTAGAGCCTCCAGCACAAAGAAGCAGAAATTGCCAATAATCCCTCCCTCCACTAACTGGACGGAGGGATTTAAGTTTGATATCCATAGTTCTCACCCTTCTGCAACCAGAGAAAACATCAAGAAATACAGTCCAATGACCTGCTTTCATTCTTGGAAAACAGCCCTTACTGAGGAAATGGTTTGTCTGTGAAGAATTGTTTTGAGCCACTTCAGCAGAATCCACCAGTGAACCATCTCCAAGCAGGATGCCATCTGGCTGCCTGGAGTACCTCCTTCCTCAGAAGTGTGCTTTAAACAAAGATCTAAACTACACGGAAGTTACAAGATACATTGTTTCAAAACTCATCATTTCTAGACCTTTGTTCAGGAAGCGTAGCCAGCTGTCACAGAAACTCTTCTCCACTGAGACTTTCAAAGGTAAATTTAAATGGGGAAAGACATATAATTTTTCAGGTGCATTTAAACAAATTTAATTATTAGATTCTCCAGCTCTATCCTTTTCCTCTGGCTTGATCCCCTTATCTTTAATAATAATTCTTCATACCAGATGCTGTCAATATATTGCTTCTCTTTCTTAGAGACACTTAATCCCCTTCATTTGAGAAAGCATTAGTCTTTAAAGAAAATGAAAGCAGCTGGGACCATCTTAATTCTGCAGCATATAAATTCTGTATAATCATCCTCATTTCTCTTCTCCCTACTACCCCATACACCTATGTTAGTAGCCTCCAGAGAGTTTTACATACACTCATTCTTTGATGCCAGAGAGTTTAGAGAATGGCTTAAAAAATCAACATTGGAAAATAACTGCTATTATGTACCCACACAAGCATGCAAATGAACATAAATACACATATACATACACGGGCATATGTATACGTAATGTCATACACAAACCCACAGACTCAGAGTCTTGCCATGTAATCAGCCCTAGCATAAGTGAGCCAAAGTAGAAAAGTTAAGTTTTTCTAGGTGAGTTTAGTTTATTTGAGGATTTTCCAACATTCATTTTGTAAAACAGACACTACACTTTCTCTGGTATTACCAACCTGAATTATTGAGAGACTCATCCACACTGAAGTTTGGATTTTTTTTTTAAATGTGGTATTTTCTTTATTTACATATGCATTTTCCCTTTCCCAGGTTCCCCTCCAAAACAAACAAACAAACAAACAAACAAAAGCAAGAACAAACCCCTTTTGCCTCCCCCTTCCCCATGCCTGCCACCCCACCCTCTCCCACTTATTGGCCCTGGCATTCCCCTACACTGGGGCACAAAACCTTCACAAGGCCGAGGTCCTTTACTCCTATTGATGATCGAATTTGCAACCCTATACTATATGCCTGCTTCCAGTACATTCAATCCCACCCTGTATAGTCCTTGATTGGTGGTTCGGTCCCTGGGAGCTCTGAGGGTGCTAGTTAGTAATTGTTGTTCGTCCTAAGAGGCTGCAAACCCTTCAGCTCCATAGAACCTTTCTCTAACTCCTTCATTGGGGACCGTGTACTCAGTTCAATGAATGGCTGTGAGCCTCTACATCTGTATTAGTCAGGTATTGTCAGAGCCTCTTAGGAGATAGCTATATGCTTGTCCTTCCTTCTGTCTCTGCTCCATAGTTAATCTCTGCCACTCCTTCTGTGGGTGTTTGATTCCCCTTTTTAAGAAGGAATGAAATGTCCACCTTTTAGTCTTCCTTCTTCTAAAGTTTCTTGTGGTTTGTGTGTGAAGTTTGGATTTTATTTTACATAATCTGATCATGTAAAAATATCTTTCACTGTTTTAGATTTAACTCCTAACTTTATATTGATACTAAAGAACTCATGTTTACAAAACTGCAGCTGGTTTTACCTGTGACATAATACCAATAATATGTATTTTATATAATGAACTATTTAAATGACAAACGCTGGTGGGGAGCACAATGGAATTTTACAGCTCCGAAACATGTGCACAAGAGAACATTTTAGCCTCAGGGGTATTCACAAAGAGGTAGTCATATAAAAGATACCTTCCAAAGTTGTCACAACTATCGCAGAGGCAAAAAGAATGTGTGCAGACAATGGAGAGAGCCTGTCATCATGACACTGGCCCAGCTTTTCATTCAAAGTTGGGTGGTATATGCCACTGCTTCTTTGTCAGATACAGTTTTTTGTAGGATGAAGTCAAAGCCCAGAAACCCACTGTTAAACACTGTGAAGCAAAAGCTTGGCAAGATTCACACATGGTCTGAAGGAGACTCCTCTGTGCTGGTAACCCAGGGATGCACCACCTGCAATGAAAGAGACACTCAGCTGCAGTGAAGGGAGTACTCAGCTGCAGTGAAGGGAGTACTCAGCTGCAGTGAAGGGCACACTCAGCTGCAGTGAAGGGGACACTCAGCTGCAGTGAAGGGGACACTCAGCTGCAGTGAAGGGGACACTCAGCTGCAGTGAAGGGGACACTCAGCTGCAGTGAAGGAGATACTCCATTACATTTCAGGTACTAAGGAAAAGGTGCAAACTAGGTGTAAAGACATCCCCCATTTTATGAGGAAGAAGGTGTTTCATACAAGAAACTTTCATTAGGGAAGCATTTTACTATAAATACCATTAAGAGCATTAAATCACTTCTCTAGGGACACTACAGAAAATTTAAAACTCAGAATGCTCTAAATCTTCTAGTCTTTTTCTTTTTCTTTTTCTTTTTTTTTCATGTTGGACCCTTCAGTTTTTATTCAGATAAATTTTCTTTGACCTAAATAACTGGCATTTTAATTGTACTGCTATTAAATGTGGTAACTTGTTTATGTTCTGATATAGGGAAAGAAAAGCAATGTCTTACCCTTCAACTCCATCAATGTGTGATTTGGAGAAGGGATCTGCTTATAAGAAAACTATGTAAGTACATTTTTTAAAGGAGAATCATAGTATTGATGGTTACATGAAAAAGGCCTCTTCACAAGTTAACCCTATCATGACAAGCACTTCCTCTTCCCATTTGCAACTTCTAGAGGCTCCTTCTCAGCACACTTTCTTGAGTATACAGAGTTATACTTTGATTATCTATCCTTAGGATCATCACTCTTCCCCTTGATCATAGCACCCCTTTCCACATACCCTTGAATATGAGAATGTGAAAAAGTTAGAGAGAGAAAAAGAGGGAGAGGGAAAGAAAACAGCAAAGATAAACTGTTAAAGAAGAGGTTCTTGTTGAGTGCATCATGGGATTG